>JASTWP010000845.1:0-106343 GCA_030770255.1 Temnothorax ravouxi
GTGCCTGTTGATTTGCGAGCTCACGATGCGGGATAGGTTCTTGATCCATGCAAAATGTCCCACGTTGTCGTCATGCATGTACAGCAGATTTACATGTCTGTCCATCTTTCGATCAGTAAACCCGTATTGGCAGGATAGCAAGTTTCTTGTTTTTTTTCTCGATGCTAAGCACGTTTGATGGAGATGTCGTTGTAATTTTCAAAATTTTTAATTTGATTCAACGTCATTGGAAACTCAATGTCCGTAAAATTTAGCACCGCTGTGTAATGAGGGTACGATGATTTCCGTTCTGCATTTCTTTGGGTTGGATACAGAGCAGCCACCACTGACCATGCGAAAACATGCATTGTCTATTGATTGCACGTTTATCACCGCTCTCTTTAATTTAATTTCTCGCGGTATTTCTACAAAACACATGTTATTACACGATCTTTTTTCTAACACAATTTGTTGTACTCACGACTTCTATCTTATACATAGTATCATTTCGTTGATATTAAAAAGTAGTAAAAGATAGTATGTAAAAAAAGGGTATGATAATATATCATGTATGTATACAGTTTAAGCTAATTTTATTATTCTTGTTTCAACAGGGAATATTCATATATCTCTGATATTTAAGTATGTAAGCTGGCAGTAGGGCAAATAAAATATACATCACACAACAAACTTACAATTCGCAGGATACTTTTTTTTCACAGTCGTTTGTACTTTCTTTAATAAGTTCGATACTTCGTGTGAGAACACTGAGTGAATATATGAATCTCAATGAAGACATAAATTAGGATATTTCGCAGATAATTTGGACGAAGTACATTTTCCGATGTAATTACTTACGAATTTTCCTTTCCGAGTATGGAGTATTAGATTTGTTCCTTAAAATACGTAATCCACTCATTAATTCTGATTGTATCACAAAGCTTTTACTTTGAGTTGCTTCATTCTGGGGGCACGTTTTTTGGCCAATCTTCGTTGTTCTTTTTCTTCCCACTTCCGTTGTTTATCGGGATCCTCCTCTTGGAGAATTCTTTCCTGCTCGGCTCTCCGACGCTCCTCCCGTCTTTGTGCCGCAGCTTCGGCCCTTGCTGCGTGCGTTGTTTTCAAGAAGGCTTCCTCCACTTTGAGCCGATTTTTATCTGCTTTATTTTTACCCTGTACATAATAAAATTTATACAATTGTAATATTTTAAGAGCGTTTGTTTCACTCTGAAGCAAAGAGATACAGACCTCTTTAGATAACTTGAAACGTCGCAGCTTGTCGATTAAATAGAAAGCAAGTTGAAGTAAAGGTTTAAGTTTTTCTTGAGTCTCTGGATTACATGCGCGTCCTTTAAGACTTATATTCAGGCTCATCAACAATATTCTTTTAACTTCAGGCATTGTCAACTGAGTAGTGTCTCTAGAATTAAACTAAATATTAGTATTGTTAATATTATTTATCGTGATTTGACATCAAAGAAGATATATATACTCCTAAGTGTACACATTCTTTATCATATTTATTTAAATCATTATTTAACATACACGGTTACTATATTTTACTTACTCCTGTGGTTTGCGTCCACTGAATTGATCACTAATGTGAATGTACTCTATGTAAGGCGCAAACTTTGAGAAGGCTTGCTGAACTCTGGTGTCCAAGATAGCCGTTGTTGCTTCTGGAATCTCCGACATTACGTAAAAGCCTGATGGAAGACCGAACTTTTCTCCAGATCGTTTCTCCGGACAATACACGCTAATATCAGCCATGTCGCGCACCAAGTGCATCGCTAGCCGTTTCGTGGCAACTGCTAAAACGAAATTATCTACTTCGTCTTTTGAGAGCTCCACCTCTATGTGAACTTGATCGTTTTGCGGACGCACCAGTTGAGCCAATACAGCGACCAAGTCTTGCCTCTTTATTAATTTCAATTCGATAAGCATTGAGTCACAGCCGACACGTCCGGAACAGTACAAACTGTACTGTGATTCGCTCTGTCTTATGAAACCATTATCATTTGCGTTCTCATTCGATTTGCTCGAATGGCCGATGAGAGAAAAATTATCCAACAAAAGCTGCTTATGATCCGCTAGCCATTGCTCAACTATATGGGCATTTTTGGTACGTCCTACTATATAATTTATAAAGTATACCACCAGTCCAGTTATCATTAGTATTTCTAAATAATAACTGTCCCATCTCTCTCGCAGATGAAATGGGACTTTCGTAATGGTTAATGTGGAAGGTTCGTCATTTTTTGGACCAGCGCTACCTCCTGCTGCAACGTCTAGTCCTTCAAATTCTTCCTCATCTTGGAAGTGATCAAATTCACTATCACCATCTGTAACCAGGACATCGTCCTCTTCGAAATCTTGATTTAACTCTTCTTCTTGAGGCAATTCTGGTACACGTTCAATGAGCACACTTGGTTTTTCCTCTTCGAAATCTTCAAACTCCGCAAACTCATTATCCTCAGGTACTTCTTCCTGGAAATGGGCTGTAACCCATAAATCAGTGACGACCAATATGATATGTGCTATCACGATCCACAATTTCATGTTACCTGAAACAGTAAGCGGTAAAAGAGTATGTAACTATATTTTGTTGTATAATTGTAATTCAAACAAGCTTATTATATAGAGGCTCTCTACACCGGACCGTTTGATACGCGTACCAAGTACTATATCCGTATCAAATTCGTATCAAATCTCGGTTTACACCGGGATAACCCGAGATTTGATACGAATTTGATACGGATATAGTACTTGGTACGCGCATCAAACGGTCGGTGTAAACTAGGTCAATAGACGCACACAATTGATCCTTTTTCCATTAATCCCCCACTTTTAATCTCGTCAATAATTTAATCTAAATTAACAATATTGTGCAATATTTTCAATCGTGAAAGCAGATGCACTAAATAATCCATATATAGTAAGTATAGTATTGTATAACATAAAAAAAGGTATACAAATAATATACGCTAGAGTTTTTTTTAAAACAGAACTCTAATACAGCATTTAATTGTAGAGATAAACTGATAAAATTAAGAATTGAAACCAGTAATTGAGATCAGTATTAATAATTTTAATCCAGAAAATTATTTAATTTAATTTATACGTTTATCTAACGTATATTGAGGCAATGCATACAAGATAACAATCAGGAAGTTGCAAAATGCTGTTATTTTGTAATCAGCAGGCAGAATGAACTGAATTAAACATTACTCTGTGGAGCAAACTCGTTATTTTTATAAGTGTACAGTGCAAAAAATATACATTTATGAACATTTGTAAAAATAAACGTTAAAAAGTTGACAATTTTGCTAGTTGCATGGCTCAATGATACGTGTTCAGATCTCAGTGGCCATTTCCATCTGAAAGGAATTTACGTGAAATTTTCTGATAGCGCAGTTACAGTTATTAACGTTGTATTTAATTTTCAAAAGCTCGATTGTCGTGCAAGTTCACATCAGATGGTCATTATCTTGAAGAGATGTGTCAGCGAACATACATACAACCAGGTGAATTGTCAGTTTCTTCTTACACAATATTTTTAACTTCAAATATGTATGTTTATTTTGCACTATGGGTTCCTTCTGCAGAATAATGTTCAATTCGCCAGCTCTGTTTCTATTTCCTCGCAAAATAACAATCATTTAGTATTCAGCAATTTCCTGACTGTCAACCTGTACACTTAAAGGAATATTAATTACTATTTTTCTCGCTGACGGATAGAATTCTTGTTTAATCTGTTAAGTAAAATATGTGTTTATAAAATAGGATGTTTTTTTGACAGCATGAAGTGCCGCAAATTGAAATGCGGTCAGTGGCTAAATTTAGCGTGATTAACCTATCGGGTATAGAACTCTATCTACGATACGACGTCTCACCAGTGAACGGAAGAGATTATTATATGTAAGAATGTCGATTTCCCGTCATCAATCTCGATTATGAACGGTGTCCGATTAATTACGACGGACACTGCGTTAACGACCTCCTAGCCTAGCCGAAACGTAGATGACTCGCATATCACTGATCACTCCACTTTATGCCACGAAAGTCACCGTGTGCCTGACGTCACTTCCTTGAAACGGAAGATTGGCTGCGTTCAGAAAACACGGTGATTCGCTCAGCGGAAACCAATCGGAAAATTTAGAAATATATCTTTGTAGAATGTAGAATGAAAGAATATAATTTTCTCCAGATACACGTGTTTAATTAAAAATTAAATTAAGGTTAAAAATGGTTATATAAAAATATATGGGTAATCATTATTCATAAATTTTTCACGGTGATAATATAAGAAGCGAAAATGTACTCTTGAGGAATTGAACAAAAATGATAACAAGATTACACTTTCCTAAATTCTTATTACATATTAATCTTGCAATATTTCGTGGTGAAATCATATTTTTTTAAATTATTGCATGTATGTTACGATAAAAATGCGTTTGATAAATTACATTTTTGAAACATAAATTTACATGTTCCCTAATGATCCTACGGGATTTTTATTTATTATATGTATACGCGTACGTGGCGCAAAGAAATTATATATGGAGGGGTAAAAACCACAGAGTGATGTAAGTCAAATTTTAAAAAATATTTTCTCGTGTGCATAGATGCAATTTATATATTGTACAGATTGCATCTATGCACACGAGAAAATATATCAAAGAATTTGACTTACACCACTGTGGTTTTTTACTCCTCCAATCTCCATACATAAAGGGCGGAATTCATAGATGTTGCTCGAAACTTGTCTTAAGCATGATCTTGGCAAAGATGGTCTTAAGATCGAAAACCGTCTCAAGACGGCTTTACATGCATAGATAAATCTTGAGAACACAAGTTTTAGCTTAAGATCGTCTTGACGAAGTCTGTGCTTAAGAATATGGCTTCGGCAATGTTCGGGAATTCAAGTTTGGCAAGCTTTTTGACCAATCATGATAAAGATTTACAAGAATTTACCGGGGATTACGTCATTCTCGCCGTCGTGGCCGGTAGCCGTCATCGCGTCGTGTACCGCGACGATTAACCTTAAAGAGAGCGACGGGTGCAGTGGTGGTGTTTTCCCTCCGAGGAGGTACAACGAGTAAACTCGAGTCGCCGATACTCGAGGCGAGGTGTGACGAGGAAAGTGCGTAGTCATCGATGTGAGAGACGAGCAGCCGAAAACGACGAGGAAGAGCAGAGGAAGCGAGTGCGAAAGGGGAGAGCGAGAGAGAGGGACAACGGACAGGTCAAAGCCAGGAATTCCGACGACCGCGGCTCCATCAGGGAACTCCACAAGTAGCAACGGTTTCGTCGGAAAGTATCGAAGTTGGCGCGAGGGGCGGAGAAGTTAAGACAGTTTTGTCAGGTTATGTGCTACATTGCATTGCGAGTGGTGATATTCCAGTGTCGAGAGCGAGAGAGAGAGGACAGCGGACAGGCCGAAGCGTCGCAAGCCAGGAAGTTCCGACGACCGCGACTCCATCAGGGAGCTCCAGAAGTGGCAACGCATTTTATCACTTCCCGGCAGCGAGTACGGCACCGGTGGATTCCAAAAATCATAGTACGTTTTCATCCGATAATTTACAAACGTTTCCATCCGCTTAGTTTAAAGTTTCTCTGTACATTCCTGTGATGATGCAAATCTCGCATGTCATCTTCTCTTTTACAGAGCGACAAAGTAAAGTGAAACTCAAAATACTTAAGACTGGTACTAGATAAATTTCCGAAATGGTATGAAGATATGATAAGTGCTTACTTTAACTCTCATTCTATTATTTACAGGTCTCCTATAACAACTGGCACATCTGTCATTGGCATACAATTCAAAGATGGAATTATTATAGCGGCAGACGTCCTAGGATCTTACGGATCGCTCGCTCGTTACAGAAATCTGGAACGTCTTATGAAAGTTAATGATAACATCATCCTTGGTGCGTCCGGAGATTATGCGGATTTTCAGTGCATCAAGAGCTATGTGGAAAGAAAGATGTGAGTCTCAGCATAGTTTTTTTTTTACATGTCTTTAATATTCTTCAAATAATACATCTTAGTTTATTACGTAGAGTGCTATGTAATAAACTAATAAAAGTTTTGTAAAGTTATTGTACAATATAAGAATACATTAGAGTTTCCAATAAGTATCAAAAGCGCTAATTTACGTCAACACTTTTGTTTCAGTCTCGAGAAGCAATGCTTCGATGATGGATTTAGTTTAAAGCCAAAGGCATTGCATTATTACTGGCTAACGCGTGTCATGTATAACAGACGATCAAATTTCGATCCGTTTTGGAACAATTTTATTATTGCTGGTTTGGAAAATGGAGAACCGTAAGTGTATGTTTCCTCAACACACTTCGTGTCCTCAAGTACATCGTAAATCGCAGTTTTGCCTTTTCAGATTTTTAGGAACTGTGGATAAGCTTGGGACAGCTTACAACGATTCCTGTTATTGCGACTGGATACGGTGCTTACATGGCAACGCTATATTGAGAAAAGCTTACGAGGATAATAACCAAATGAATAAGGAGGAAGCTATCGAACTTCTGTACAAAGTAATGCAAGTTCTTTTCTACAGAGACGCAAGATCTTTCCCAAAGGTAAACTATTAAAATTCGTACGTGTGTAATTAATAATTTTAATTGTATTGTCAACAATCTGCTCTGTTTTTTAGTATCATCTTGGCATTGTCACAAAAGAAAAAGGAGTCGAAATACAAGGACCGCTAACTTTAGACAGTTATTGGGGACCTGCTGTTTTGTAAAAAATTATGTTTTCTTATTCCTTTAAAATAAGTTATAATAAAAGCGTCCATGGTGAAGATCGATTCTCTCTTAATGAATAAATTAAAACAAGTTTTCATCAATTATACATTTATTTGCATTACATATATACATGTAAGGATAAGAAAATATTATTTCCAGTAACCATACTAATAATCTTCGTTATAATAACATATTTTATTTAATATTTATTTTTTACGCGTAAAAACGCGGCATAATACTTGCAACATTAAAACGTATATGGAAATTTATATATATATATATATATTTTAGAGGAGAACAATTATTTCTTAGATGAGGGTCTAAGGGAGAATTCACACCTTGGCAGAATAGCAGAAAGAAAAGCAGCAGCCAATCAGAACTTGCGCTAGTAGTAAGCAGAATGTACTGTGCATGCATACTGTAGTATGCTTACTATCAGCTCAAGTCCTGATTGGCTGCTGCTATTCTGCCAAGGTATGAATTCTCTCTAAGATCACAATGGATTTTGCAAGGCAACAAACGTATGGAAACGTAAAATAGAGGATATTGTTCGTAAATTACTGGAACAAATCTCGAACTACGTTCTGTCTAACAATAAAACCATCAGCAGGCTGCCAATGAGGATTATTATGATGCAATTCTTCAACATTTTCAATTGCATCATTTACAATTGCATCATCATCTGGATCTTCTGGGAGAATATCTTTAAATTGTAAGGATAAATTGTGCAAAACTGCACAAGCTGAAACAACTGCTGTACAGGTAATAAGTTTTAAAGACAATCCTCTTGCTAAGCAAGGAAATCGTCTCTTCCAAACTCCAAACGTTCTTTCAACAACCATCCTCGTTCGTGATTGAATTACATTATATCTGTATGTAATGAAATATATTATTTATTATATACTCTTATTATATAATACTAAATATTGTTTAACGACTTATTAAAATTTAAATTAAACGACAATTAAATTTAGGTTTCTCGAAAATTAACCATAGAAAGATAATAATTGGGCAAAGAAAGAACAACGCGGTTATTAGTGCGTGAAAAGTCAAACAGACAATAATTAAATATTTTTAAAGATACATAAGCGCGAACGTTTTTGGCTCCGCTTTAAGCTATCTTCAGCGATGTCACAAAGTGTAAAATAAAATCACGTAGTCGCAGACTATTTCTATTCTAGTTCTATTTGTAAGGCTTCCTCATTACACCATCAAGAAGCAAAGCAAATGTGGAGCATGAGATATAAACTTTTATTTTTCACTTTGTTACATCGCTGAAGATGACTTAAAGCGGAGTCGGCTTAAACATTCGCGCTTATATCTTTTTACAAATATTAAATTATTGTCTTTCTGACTTTTCACGCACTAATAATCGCATTGTTCTCTCATCATTGCCCAATTTATATCTTTCTATGGTCAAATTTGTTTACAATTACTCTCTTTTTTTCTCTTTACCTCTGTTCTTCTTCATTCTGTGGGTTTCTAAAGGGTGTCAAAAGAAATGGGAGACAAGGATATCCTGCATCTCCAATCAACATTCCTGTTAATTCGCGTTGTTGATATCTCATAAAAACTCGAGAATTTTGGAAGATTCGGCTGTCGTGTTGACTTCCAGGCCATTCTGGGACAAGGTCCAAAAATTCCATTCGTGGTCCCACAATAGCCTTTTACACAAAGAGTAAAAAAAATAATAAATGAGAAAAAGTTAATGAGTCAAGTTGAGTTAATTGAGTCAAAAAGTTCTGAGTCATTTTTTTTCTATAATGCTTAGCAAAATAGTACCTTTACACATACCTATACCTATACCTATACCTATACCTATACCTATACCTATACCTTTTTGCCCATTACGATTTCTATTCAATTTTTTGGTTTAGAGCATGAACGTAAGTCAAGTTTTGTAAAATATTGATTATACAGATGAGTTCTATACAATATAGATTGCACTTATACACACAAATCAATAGTTTGAAAACTTGAGTTGCATTATTACATACGGCTTTCACCCCCTTATATATATTATTCAATACCATATTTTTACCTGGACATTCAAAGAAAAATATCCTTTTCTGTTTCTGTATGTTTCAGCAAGTCCTCCAAAATTGTTACCTACTAGTCTTACATGGGTGCAATCTATCGCTCCATCAATATGAGGAAGTCCAATAGCTCCTTGTCCATACCCTAACTCTTTAAAGAGTCTTCTATTTTCCTGAATGGCTGCTTGGTTTGTTGTAAATTTTACATAGGTATTTAAATAAGTTGCTAATACAATTGTTACTCTAAACACAATCCTGCTTATTGTCGGTTGTGATAATATCATGAGATCTCCATTTACTGTCTAAATAATGAATTATGAAACAATATATTAAACATATTTGTACTGTTTTACTTTAATGTTTGAAGATGCATTATAGAAAATTACCTGAAAACTGCCAGTAGCATAAAATCGTAAACAAATAAGCAATTGGATAACTGGATCAATCGGTAGACCTCGATTATCAGGCTTTGTCAAACTTTCAACGACTAAAGGCAATAATCCGTTCATAACACAATTTTTTGAAAACCTATATCTAAGATGAAATTCATGTTCGCGGTAGGCAGTAAATGGATCCATCGCATCTCGAATATATCGTTTTACACGTATTATTCGAATTTCATCATTATGCTCGTCATCCGAAGATGAATCAGACGTGTCAAATAAATTGATGTCAAATTGACCATATATATTATTTAATTCCATGTTCTTATCTAAAATGTATATAGTAATATAGTACAGTAATAATGAAGTAATAATATACAATATGTTATTATGTTTATACGGTCGTATATATTATTATAAATTAATATAAGTTAAATAAATAAGAATGTTATTATGTATATATGTAAAATAAAAACACGTATCCCTCCCCCCCAAATCGACCCCAAGCAATCGATCAAGCCTACTTAGAACTTGATCCGTTCACTCGTTATTGAGATCTCAAAATCTCGAGTACTCGCAACTCGTGCGTTCGCGTAAAAGAGTCGTCTCGCTCTGCGCGTACTTGGCGCGAGACACTACCGTGTCTCTTGATATCTGTAAAGAATCTGTAGTACTTACCTCTTATTAAGAATAAATTATACAGTTTTAATTGCTTCTTTTTTATTTTTCGAAATCCTACGCGTGAAATGAAAATTGCGAGATAAAACTGCAGATTTGGTCAACAATCCGCTATGGTTACCAAGCAATAGATGATGAGCAATAGATAGTCGATTGTTAATAAACAATTAGTATATACAAAAAAAGGAAGGAATTTAATATAATACACATTATTATATGATTTGATATTCAAAAACTTTATTTTCATATAAATTTAAATTTAAATTTTATTTTTATATAACTAGGAGCGCGTGTGTAAATCGACTTAGTACAGTGTATAGCGAAGCTAAATAAATGAAAACATTATTGAAACTGTTTCTACATCTACTTTTTTAATTTCTTCAACCAAAATCTTTCCTTTCAATTCTCCTACAATACCCTATAAACATGACACAGGCAAAACTTTGCGAAATGCAATTATTGTCTTCATTTTTTTTTTTATAGTAAAAAGTTCATATTCATATTATTAAATGTGATCTTTTTCCATCGAAGAAGATATAAGATAACAAAAAATCGCATAAAGACCGTATTATTCTTTCTCGAATTGTTTTAACGAGGATAGATTTATATTTTATTGCGGTTTGGCGTAATACTATGCGCAAAAAAGGCTCGACGTGCGTCGGCGTGCAAGGAGCCACAGAGATGCAGTACACAAAGATGAAAAAGAATTATTCTCCAAAAATAGCGTGTACCGCGTTGCGGACCTTCCGAGAATCTTTTTGAAGCCATTCGCGAAGTTTACCCAGAGACGTAATTTATTAAGATGAAGTCATTTCGCGGGCCTTTTCCTAGTTGTATCCGTCGGTACGGAATCTGGCACTCGTCATAACCGAACGCTTTTGCTACCGATAGATCAGAACTCGAGTCTGCGAACCGGGAAATACTGAAGATATGTTGCAATATATGACTACACCCAGAACGATATACGTTTCTATCTTCTCATATAAAATAAATTAGAGATTATAAATATACAATGTTTAAAAAAACGCGTTTGCCTGTCGGAATTTTGGTAAAATGTCTACCTTTCTTTATATAATAATTTGATAAATAGTCATTGCTATACATCATCAATTTAAAAAACCAACAAAAAACTTGTTAAAATAAAATCTATTTTAGATTGCCCGGAAAAAAAACAAAGTTATTTAATCATTTCTCAAGTTTAGTTCTTCTAAATTTTTCTAATTATGAAGAAGAGGCATTGGAGGGCAGGAAAAATTTTACAACACAAAAATGAAGCACTAGCGTCAAAGAAAACACTCCAATGTTCTAGAAACGTTAATATTACAAGCTACACATACTTGCAAAAGCCGCCGGGCCCTTATTAGAAATGTTGAGAGAGCACTGAAGTAGTATACACCCGAGAGGAGGCATATAATCAGCATATACTTAACGCGCGTAACACACACATATTTACATCCGTTATAAACATTCTAGATTCGACTCGATTAATCTATCGCGATGGCAGTAGCACGCGTTTTATTATTTTTATATAAAAAGTAAACGAGTTAAACGTAGAGATAATATTTGAAATAATATTTAATGACCTAGTTTACATCGATCACTTGATACGCGTATTAAATAATAAATATTAAATAGTAAATTAGTTTGATTATTGGCTGATCAGCTTAATTATACTAGTTGATACGCGTATCAAGAGATCGAAACTAGGCTAACTGTTTAACGAGTTGTTCGATCTGCGAGTCTTTGTCGGAACTGCTGCCAGCACACAATGATCCCTCTTCGCTTCGGCCCGAGGTTTCAGTTTGTTCACTTGTCATCATCTGAAAAATAATTAGAGCCCCTAAAATAAAAAATATATAAATTATTTATTAAACAGATATATGAAGGCTCTCTATATAAAAAATTCAAATCTAGTTATATAAATTTGGCAATAAGAGTCAATTGGCTCTTATTCCCAAATTTAATTACATTCGAATTTTAAATATGATAAATTATTTAATTATTTAATAAAAAAATAAGTAATTACTTACATCTCTTTTTGAGCTTGAAACTTCGCTAATTTTACTCGCTCTTTTAATTCCTTTTCCTCTAATAATAATTTTCGAACTGTTAATTCATTTATGAACTCTTCACGTTCCTTTCTCAATTGACATATTTCGATTTCATGATTGATCTTAATATTTGCTAACTCTAATTCTTTTTCACATATTACATTACTTCTATCCACTTTCGACTTTTTTGATGTAGAGTTTGATGAGTCCGTATGATTTGTTCTCTTTGAATCAAGATATATATATTTTTTTTTATTAGTCATTACATCTGAAACATAATTTTAAGTTGCATTTAAATATTAAAAGTATTTTTTAAAACAATATTTAATTTTAAACAACGTTTGGTATTTTCTTACCAGATTGTTTATTAGGCTCTTCCTGTATATTCTTTTCAGGAAGCATTGAGCATAAATCATCATCGTCCTCGTCTACCTCGATCAATATATTATCTGCAAAAAAAATACAATTAACATAATACTAATCTTATCAATATATTGTAAAAAATTGTGATTTTAAATTAATTTTAAATTAATTAATTTTTAGCTTACTTGAGTCAGATGCTGATAAGTCAGGCTGACTGCATGATAAAGTTGGTGTTTTTATTGGCGTTTTCTTTAAATGTTGTTCATTAGAATCCTCGTTTAGTACTAAATTATTTTGCTTAACTGCTTTAAAAATTTCTTTTTGTCGATCTAAAATAATAAATTTTATTTATTTATTTGACAAATAATTTTATTAACAAATTTATATGTATTATTTAAAAACATTTTAATAGTACCTGTAGACTCATTCCTTGTAAAATTACTCGAAGACATTGTTGGTGCTGTAGTCATAAGGCTAGGTATTATGTTTAACACATTTGAATCCACTTCACCAAAATTTTTTTGTGGCCCTCCACCAGTAAGAAATCTTGCTTGTCTTTCAGCTGTTAAAATGTTCTTGTTTTGTTGTTTCAAGTTAGACCAGTATTTCTTTAATTGTGAAACATCTCTCTGCAACATAAAACATCCTAATATTAAGAAAAATAAATAAATTCGAGGAACTGCTGTATGAAATATACTTCAAATACTTTACCGTTATTTGGCATTATTTTTAATATTAATCTACGCACAAAACATGTAAATGTTCCATTTCATTATTTTTGACTTGATGTTTTCTTAATCCACTTTACACATTCAATATTATATTGTTTCAGTTCTTTATAGATTTAGATTTATTGCTGACATAATGTCCGAACTAACGAAATGTTTGATAAAGGTTGTGGTCCACTTGACAATACAAATGCTTTGAAGCGTTCTTCTTCTCCTTCTTTCTTCATAGAAAGAAAAAAGAAGAGGAATGCTTCAAAGCATTTGTAGTATCAAGTGGACCACAGCCTTTATAAAACATTTCGTTAGTTCGGACATTATGTCAGCAATAAATCTAAATCTAAGAACTAAAGCAATATAATATTGAATATGTGTAAAGTGAATTAAGAAAACATCAAGTCAAAAATAATGAAATGGAACATTTACATGTTTTGTGCGTAGATAATAATTAAAAATAAGTCGATTGTCATAATGTCAAATAACGGTAAGGTATTTGAAGTATATTTCATACAGCAGTTCCTCGAATTTATCAACTTAATAAAGATTGCCAGTTTGGTCGAAATAGACGAATCCCCCGCATTTTATTATTCATTGGCAAAGAAAAAGAGTTTGTGTTTATCTTAAAATACCTTATTAGAAATTAATGAAGACTCATTATATTCCTGTGTAATTATAAACCAAGCTTCTGATTTTTCTTTTAATGTTGACGAATTTGTTCCTTTTGACTCGATAGTATGCTTATATTTGTTTAAAATTTCGAGAAACACTTGCTTCTCCAAATCGGAATAAATAACTCTTTTAGTTGCCATTGTAAAAAAATTTCGTTTAATACACTGGTCTGTGCCCGTTGCAGCTCTCGTGGCCTCGAGTGTCTCAAGGAGGTTAGCAACTGACACCGATGTTTGGCATCGTTACTGCAGCGGCTTCCACTTCCGCCGCTACCACCACAGCTGACTTCTCCGCCCCTTGCCACCGTTGCCACTTGTGGAGCTCCCTGACGGAGCCGCGGTCGTCGGAATTCCCGGCTTGTGACGCTTCGGCCTGTCCCAGCCTGTCCGCTGTCCCTCTCTCTCGCTCTCCCCTTTCGCACTCGCTCCCTCTGCTCTTCCTCGTCGTTCTCGGCTGCTCGACTCTCACATCGATGACTACGCACTTTCCTCGTCACACCTCCTCGCCTCGAGTATCGGCGACTCGAGTTTACTCGTCGTACCTCTTCGGAGGGAAAACACCACCACTGCACCCGTCGCTCTCTTTAAGGTTAATCGTCGCGGTACACGATGCGATGATGACGGCGAGAACGACGCAATCCCGACACTGGAATATCACCACTCGCAATGCAGTGTAGCACATAACCTGACAAACCCGTCTTAACTTCTCCGCCCCTCGCGCCAACTTCGATACTTTCCGACGAAACCGTTGCTACTTGTGGAGCTCCCTGATGGAGCCGCGGTTGTCGGAATTCCTGGCTTCGGCCTGTCCGCTGCTCCTCTCTCTCGCTCTCTTGCTCTCCCCTATCGCACTCGCTCCCTCTGCTCTTCCTCGTCGTTCTCGGCTGCTCGTCTCTCTCACATCGATGACTACGCACTTTCCTCGTCACACCTCCTCGCCTCGAATATCGGCGACTCGAGTTTACTCGTCGTACCTCCTCGGAGGGAAAACACCACCACTGCACCCGTCGCTCTCTTTAACGTTAATCGTCGCGGTACACGATGCGATGATGACGGCGAGAACGACGCAATCCCGACACTGGAATATCACCACTCGCAATGCAGTGTAGCACATAACCTGACAAACCCGTCTTAACTTCTCCGCCCCTCGCGCCAACTTCGATACTTTCCGACGAAACCGTTGCTACTTGTGGAGCTCCCTGATGGAGCCGCGGTTGTCGGAATTCCTGGCTTCGGCCTGTCCGCTGCTCCTCTCTCTCGCTCTCTTGCTCTCCCCTATCGCACTCGCTCCCTCTGCTCTTCCTCGTCGTTCTCGGCTGCTCGTCTCTCTCACATCGATGACTACGCACTTTCCTCGTCACACCTCCTCGCCTCGAATATCGGCGACTCGAGTTTACTCGTCGTACCTCCTCGGAGGGAAAACACCACCACTGCACCCGTCGCTCTCTTTAACGTTAATCGTCGCGGTACACGATGCGATGATGACGGCGAGAACGACGCAATCCCGACACTGGAATATCACCACTCGCAATGCAGTGTAGCACATAACCTGACAAACCCGTCTTAACTTCTCCGCCCCTCGCGCCAACTTCGATACTTTCCGACGAAACCGTTGCTACTTGTGGAGCTCCCTGATGGAGCCGCGGTTGTCGGAATTCCTGGCTTCGGCCTGTCCGCTGCTCCTCTCTCTCGCTCTCTTGCTCTCCCCTATCGCACTCGCTCCCTCTGCTCTTCCTCGTCGTTCTCGGCTGCTCGTCTCTCTCACATCGATGACTACGCACTTTCCTCGTCACACCTCCTCGCCTCGAATATCGGCGACTCGAGTTTACTCGTCGTACCTCCTCGGAGGGAAAACACCACCACTGCACCCGTCGCTCTCTTTAACGTTAATCGTCGCGGTACACGATGCGATGATGACGGCGAGAACGACGCAATCCCGACACTGGAATATCACCACTCGCAATACAATGGCTGCGTTCGGAAACATCACCCGGGCCCGGGTACACACGGGTATACTCCCTTCTTCAAACTCGCTGAGATAGAAAGAGAGGGAGTATACTAGTGTGCACTCGGATGACGTTTCCGAACGCAGTCAATGTAGCTCATAACCTGACAAAACCGTCTTAAGTCGACTATTTGGTCGACTTGACCAAGACTGGCTCAAGACAAATCTTAAGTAAGAACTGTGTATTGAATAATGCCATTTCGTTCTTAAGATTTATCTATGCAACGTTATTTGCTTACTTAAGACCGAGCTCAAGATTAAACTTGAAAGTAGGTCTTAAGGAAGAACTATGAATCGATCGTAGTCTTGAGAACGAGCTTAAGACCGTCTTGACTTTCAAGTTTGGTCTATGAATTCCGCCCTAGATCTTAAGGTGATGCTGGAGTCGTCTGTTTTACCGACATTTCTTTGCCGTCACGTAGCGTCGTATTAATTTGACAGAATTAAAAATCCTTTTCCAGAATTGCAATACATACATCAATGATTCAGGGAACTTCTGATTTTACATAGAAAACGAGAAAAAATTACGGAAGTATACAGATTTTCCTTATCTACTTTTATCCTAATATGGCGTCTCTAGTTGCGGCGAGCTGTCAGCTCATCACAAGATGTGTTTCATATAAGAGATATACCATTGTACGAACGCGAAAACAAGTTTCCCTGGAATTGCACAACAATAAAAACATCAATAAATTCCCTAAATCAAGATTTGGAAGCGTAATATAAAAGTATAATGTCGGTGTGCATCGTGCGTATGTATGCGTGCATTGTGATAAGAGTAGAGCGAAAATAGCAGGAGATTAGTTTCGAGATATTCGGATAGAGGCGTTATAAAGTTCCATGGCATGCACGTGCACCGCATGCACGCACGCACGCAGAGATGAGTGTAGAACTGTAGAGGACGAGAGGTAAGAAGTGTGAGGTGAGGTTATACATCTGTCACTGTCATAGCAAATGTGTTGTTCAGTATTCAGTAAGTGAATGTGTTGCATACTGTGTTTACGCGAACGTTACTTTTGTAGTAACTTATGATAATTTACTCCGCGTAAACGCAGAGACCCCCGTTTACGTGGAGTAATTATCATATATGTTACTACAGAACTCCGTTAACGCAGAGTTGAATTATCGTATTTAAGTTACTTACTATCGTAAGGGCCAAAGCACATATGACAGTCGTAGTCGTGGACGTAAATAACGCATAAGCTTTGGCGTATCCTGATTTGTCAGGTCGAGGACTACGACCGTCGTATATCGCTACGTATGTTATGTGCTTTGGCTCTTACGATCGCTTACGGTGAACATTACAATAGATGTAGTTCGGGCTTTAAGCTTATTTTCTAGCAGCACGATCTGCTGCCCGCAATATAATCGCAGAAACGCGGCAGAAATCGTGCACAACGTTACGTCACGATGTGATGGTAAAAATGTACCCATGCAGATAACCAAATATTGGCAGCGATGGCCGCATAATGCACGCACGCGAGGTCCATATATTTGGCCCCTCATCTACGACAAAATACAAAAATATTAATATATTTCGGATTGTACATCGTTTGTACATGAATGTACTATGATTTTTAGTGTTTGTACATTCTTGGTTAATTAAAAAAAAATAAAAAAGTTTTACTAACAAGACCTCTAAAAGTTAGCCCCTCATTATTTCAAAAATAATGATAAATCACAGTTTATTGTGCTTAATCGTTTGTACATTGTTTGTACATTGTTTGTACATTTTTAATAATTGATTTACTTTTCATTTAAATATATATTTTTTTGTTTCAAAATATAAATAAATAATTTTTATTTTAATTCGACGGGTAAATCTTCGGCCGGTAATAAGTGCGTTTACATTGGCGTCAATTCTACCACAAGTTAAAAGAAAAAAAATCGCTTTACAATACTTTATGTAATTGCGTAAACACTTACAAAATTGTTTACGTGAGTTTATTTTGACAGACTTGGTTATGTCATCGACGATATTTTGTTTGTTGAATAAAAGTCATAAAATTCTAAATAAATAGTACAATTTGTTACAAATTATAACATAACTCTCCACTTATATGTTGTTTTTTTTTGCGATCTTTATAGTGTACACGTGGGTCTGTCGCGTCCGACATTATTTTCCCGAGTAGGTCTCAATTGACCACGTCATCAATTGGCTGATTTAAAATAAAAATATCTGATTGGTTGGTGAAAAAACTCCGGGCACCAGGGCTGTGGTCAATCGCAACGTAGTCAAACGGGACGCTCTCTATTTTCCCCACCTTAAAGTATTTTTAACAAATCTAAAAAATTTACAAAACATCTGTCTACATTGTAATTGAAGATTTGATAGTTATTTTGATAAACATCGCTTATTATTTAATATTTTATTTTTAATGATTTACAAGCAGTTGTTTTGGCACCGACGCCGTAGACCCACGTATACAGGTAGAGGGATAATAATAATTATTTTAATTAGTGTATATTTTCTTGACATTGGTAGAATTGACGCCAATGTAAATGCATTTACCGGCCGAAGATTTACCCGCCGAATTCAAATAAAAATTATTTATTTATATTTTAAACAAAAAAATATATATTTAAATGAAAAGTAAATCAATTATTAAGAATGTACAAACGATGTACAAACAATGTACAAACGATTAAGCACAATAAACTGTGATTTATCATTATTTTTTAAATAATGAGGGGCTAACTTTTAGAGGTCTTGTTAGTAAAACTTTTTTATTTTTTTTTTAAATTAACTAAGAATGTACAAACACTAAAAATTATAGTACATTCATGTACAAACGATGTACAATCCGAATATATTATAATTTTTGTATTTTGTCGTAGATGAGGGGCCAAATATATAGGACCTACAAACAATGCTTATCGTGATAGCACCGTGCTAGGCACTGTCTGCTTATCGATATAAAAGTGACACAGAGACAGCATAGTTTTGCATGACATGCTGAGCACAGCGTGCGCTGTCGAGCTAGCACGCTTGGTTATCGGGGTCATTATAATTTGTAACAGCAGGAATGTGGCAAAACCTGTGTACGATATGCTAGCACGATATGCCTGACAGCAGAACCGTAACAGAAAGAAATTATAGTGAATATGTGTTTTTTTGGACGATCAATTATCTTATATATAATATGAATAACATTAATTTTAATAATTTTTATATTTTTATTTAATTAATTTTATTAAATGGAAATATAGAAATAATCAAAATTAATGTTATTTATTTAAGGGGATCCTATAGTGGCAGTTAGTTACCGAACATTTATTAATTAATGTATAAAAGAAATCTTTGAATTGGCTTTACAGAATTGCAAAATTCTTGTACAGAATTGAAGTACGCACAAAAATCTAATGCAGGACGCACGATTTCATATCAGAAACGAAAAAAAATTAAAAAGTTGGGCGTACATACAGCTGTCACCTGACGCCAATTGCTTAAACAAAATACTGCAGTTTATATATACAAAATAATATTCAATTGCACTAGATTAGAATTTTGTAAAAAAATAAAAATTTATGTAGGAACAATATCGTGCAAATAGAACTAAGATTCAAAGCCTAGAAAAAAAGATTTTTACTAACGCAGCTTTATTAATGCAAAGACACATGCAGGTTGATAGGATAAGCATGGATAAGCAGCATTGCGTGTAGCGAGAGATGGCGCAGCAATCGAATAAAGACAGATGCCTTTCGTTAAAGTCTTGTGTACACGATACTAGAAATCGGTCCGAGTTTCGGTTTAAGCCAATGAAACTGCTGCTTTTCTGTAAGAGCTGCAAGTTGATTGGCTTAAACTGAAACTTGGACCGATTTCTAATATCGTGTACACAAAGCTTTAGACAAGGACAGATATAGATATACCGGGTGTCTGAAACCACCCGCCCACCCCTTTTCTTTCAAAAACTAAGCATTTTAGAGAAAAACGTTCCAGACAAAAATTGTATGGTTTTGAGGGGAACATAAGATGATGTCATTGATTTGACCTTGGGTGGCATCGTTAAGGACAGGTCAAGGACACCTTCAGTTTCTTAAATGGAATCCCCTATTTTTTATTGCATATTCTTATAGCTTATGTCGAGAGCTTTCCAAAACACTATAATTAAGTATTTTTTTATTAAGTACTTTTCGAGTTATAAGGCTTGAAAGTTACAGTATTGTGGCATAATATTTTGTTAAGTATTTATAATTCAAATTCCTTATTTTTTATTTTTGCAAACAATACAAATCAATTAATGTAAAGAAAACACAATTTTCTTAAAAAAAAACTTATTGTGTAACTGTTTATTGCATATTCATTATTTTCTTAGCTTCTCAAGATTCGGGGTGCTTGATTTGCGTGAGTCCCCTTGCCTCTCACGATTCGGGGTGCTTTTTTTTATTTTAGATTTTAGACAGGTATTTTAGACATTGTTCTTAACAACGGTACAAGAATTACACTCATTATAAATGGCATTAAAATTGTTCTTCAGCTTTGTAGATTAGTGCGCTATCTACTGTGCCACATTACGCTCTTACACAACAAGTTTTTCTTTAAGAAAATTTTGTTTTTTTTACTTTAATTGATTCATATTGTTTGCAAAAATAAAAAGTAAGGAATTTGAATTATAAATACTTAACAAAATATTATGTCACAATACTGTAACTTTCAAGCCTTATAACTCGAAAAGTACTTAATGAAAAAATACTTAATTATAGTGTTTTGGAAAACTCTCGACATAAGCTATAAGAATATGCAATAAAAAATAGGGGGTTCCATTTAAGAAACTAAAGGTGTCCTTGACCTGTCCTTAACGATGCCACCCAAGGTCAAATCAATGACACTATCTTATGTTCCCCTCAAAACCATACAATTTTTGTCTGGAACGTTTTTCTCTAAAATGCTTAGTTTTTGAAAGAAAAGGGGTGGGCGTGTGGTCTCAGACACCCGGTATAATAGAAAACAGGATTAGAAATGTTGACATTTCCTGGCAAAAATAAGAAACCTTATAGAGCGTTGACAAACGTTTGGTGAGGGTTTTTTGAGCGTTTATACGCTTTCAAATGTTGTAAGAACGCTTACACAACGCTGTTGCGTTGTAAACGCTTTCGGAACGCTTATCAAACGCTGTATAAAACGTTTCATGAAAATTCTGTAATGCTAAGCCAACGCTTTTCAGAGAACGCTTAGTGAACGCTGATACAACTTCGTATAGAGAGTTTGCTGTCAGATTTTACAAACGTTTATCAAACGCTTTTCCCAACGCTGTAAGACAAGCGTTTTCCCTTTGCTCAGCAAACGCTCTTCTAATGCGGCGAATTGTAGAGCGTTTGTGCAAACGGTTTGAGAACGCTTAAGAAACGCTTTATCCGGCGTTGTAACACGAGCGTTTTCCCTCCTGTATCAAAAGCTGTATAAAACGTTTCGTAAAAGTTCTATAATGCTAAGCCAACGCTTTTCAGAGAACGCTTAGTGAACGCTGATACAACTTCGTATAGAGAATTTGCTGTCAGACTTTACAAACGTTTATCAAATGCTTTTTCCGACTCCGTAACACAAGCGTTTTCCCTCCGTTCAGCAAACGTTCTTCTAACAATGCCGCTAGGCGGCGCATCTTTCTCGCATTTAAAATACATCTAGCTGCGTAAAGCAGACTCCCTGCGAGGCGAAAAGCAGATTTTAACATTTAACGCTCTTTACGCCGTTTCTTCTAACGACAAGAGTAAACGCCCGTTAAGCTCAATAGAGGCTGCACGCAGTTCCCAATGATGAAAGCAAACGCTTTCTACTTATTAAACGCTTAACAGAGGATCTCTAAATGTTTTAAAAAACTCTCAGCAAACATCATACGTCATATGTAAACGCTGTGCAAACTCTCAAAAACGCTATATAAAAACGCCTTTCAAACGCTGCAGCGTTGCAATTTCTGCTCTACGAACTCTCTACTGACCGTTTCTAAACGCTCAACGAACTCCCGCAAACGCTCATGTAAACGCTGTGCAAACTCTCAAAAAACGCCTTTCAAACCTAAAGCGATGCAATTTCCGCTTTTTAAACGCTTTTCAAACGGATTACTGGCCGTTTTAAAAACGCTCAACAAACTCCCGTAAACGCTGTGCAAACGCTGTAAAAATGCTGTGCAAACTTTCAAAACGCTTAATACAAACGTCTTTCAAACGCTAAAGCGTTGCAATTTCTGCTTTTTAAACGTTTTACTGACCGATTCTAAACGCTCAACAAACTCCCGCAAACGCTCATGTAAACGCTTAACAAACGCTTATGAAACTTCTTATTTTCGCCAGGGTTATCGACATCGAGGAAGTTCGGCCTTCACTATAGGATCCCCTAGTGTACAGTGAGGAGCAGAAATGAGTTCCGTTACCCGGTGAGCTACGCCCATACAGCACAAAATGTTTTTTAAATATTTTTAAAATATTTTTTAGGAAGATTAAAATAATTTAAAATAATTTACAAAAATATTTTTAGAATGTTTCTATGTCCGTCAGATCATGTCAGAAAAATATTTTCAAAAATATTTTAAAAATTGCAAATAATATTCAATAATATTTGTAAAATCTTTTAGAAATATTGTTTTAAAAAATAAAATATGTTCATAATCATTTTAAAAATGCTTTAAAAATGACATAAATATAAGTCATTTAAAGGTATGTATATGCCGTTATGCTTTTGTGAATTAAGAATTTTAGAAAAACAAAAAAAAAAGAAAATACATTTATTATGTATATGTCGTGTGTGCATACAGCCGCGCGGTCACCCATCCGAGTCAATACCGCACCTAACGTCGCTTGACATCGATGGTCGAACGGACTAGTGTGTGTGGTGATCCTTTGATTCTGACGCTTTCTTGTTGCTTATACTTCCTATATAACATATCTTTATAGTGTTCAAAAATCGTGTAATGATAATAACCGGTAAATATTAAAAATAATAACGCAATTACAATTAATGTAATAATTATTTATTAATATGAAATTCGTATATTTAACATAATATAATATTAATATAATAACGTTAACAACATGCATGATAAAGCCAGTATTCCACAAACGTTTTACACATTTGTACGGACCAAGCGAAACGCGTTTGTACGTCCATACGTATCGCTCGTGTCGCTCGGCTCGCCGAGCGCACCGCACTTCTTATAGTACCCAACCGGCCGGTCCGAGCGGTCGGCGACGCACGGTCTTACGCACGGCCGCTTACGGGCGCCGGTGACGAAATATCGAGACCATCGGAACTTGAGCGCTGAGAGCGACGACGACGCAAATTCGATTACCGTACGGGATATCCGGCAGCCGATCTCGGGGGTTGACGATACGCCATGTTGACGCAAAGCGAGACGAATGACACCATAATTCGGGGTACTTGTAATCGAAAGGCACGAACGCTGTCGTTACCTCCGGCTCTAGCGAAAAGTCCCCTCGCGGCGTGTTGCTTTCGCGCGGTTGTTACCTCCGGCGACGCTCGAGCAAAACGCTAAGTCCCTCGCGGCGTGTTGCTTTCGCGCGGTTGTTACCTCCGGCGCTGAGCGAAAATTTTCTAAGTTGACCCAATACATGCCCAGTACTGAGCCGACTCTTGGCCATAGAGCAATATCATTTCTGGCCTTATACACGGTCAGTACTGAGACGAGACTGGCCTCGGAACAGAATATGGTTGGATGGGGGTACTGGTCACCGAGACTGGCACAATACTGATCTAGCGGTTTATCCGCACTGGGGCAGTACCACCCATCAAGTCTTGGCAGCCAATATTGTGCCACTTCTGGGCCATGCAGACAACTCTGGCAGAAGTCCGACATTCGCACATGGGTTGCTAAATTATAGCTCTTGCTGTAAAAAAATGTTATAGTTTAATCCGACAGAACTTGGACGCTGTACCGATTCGTTCCAGCGAAAGCCACACGCTGCGAGAGAATTTAGAAAATTTTTGCTCGGGCGGCACCGGAGGTAACGATTGCAGCACGAAAGCAACACGCCGCGAGGACTTAGAAATGCTCGGGCGGCGCCGGAAGTAACGACCGCGACGCAAAAGCAACACGCCGCGAAGGAACTTGGAAAACTTTTGCTTGGACGACGCCGGAGGTAACGACCGAGGCGCGAAAGCAATACGCAGCGAGAGGACTTAGAAAACTTTTGCTTAGGCGGCGCCAGAGGTAACGACCGCGGCGCGAAAGCAACACGCCGCGAGGGAACTTAAAAAATTTAAAATAATATTTTTTAAATATTTTGAAACAAGATTATAAAACAATATATATGTAGATTTTAATTAATATTTTAAAAATATATTTCAAATATTTAAGAAAATATTATCTGGATGGTAAATAAAAACATTTTAAAAAATATTTCTAAAAGATTCTTAAAATATTTTTACAAACGTTATCACAAAATATTTTTAAATCATTTTAAAATATTCCCAAAACCATTTTAAAATGTTTTTTGCAATATTTTTATAGAAATATTTAGACATATTTTTTGAAAATATTTTGTGCTGTATGGGTACTTGTGATCAAGAGGCACGGTAGTGTCTCGCGCCAAGTACGCGCGGAGCGAGACGCACCGTGATGTAACCTAACCCCTAAGTGTCAGAGCACATCACGAGCTCGGCGCAAAGAAATATTTTGACAAATTTGACATTACATTACCGACTATATTGATTCCGCCCTCGCATACTGTTCTTTATTTCCCTTTTCTCTCTATTATGCACGATTTAAAATTAATTTTCTACACAAAAATGACATATATGACAAAAGGTTTTAATCGGGTAAGATTCCTCATCTCGTGTTAACCAAATGAAATTCGAGTAGCTAGAATAAATTAGACGCAAAAATGGTATAACAATCTACTTGTACTTCAAACATTTATGTTAGAAATCACAAAATACGATAAAATTACATTACCTCTAACTGATTTAATATATATACCCTGATACACGGTCTTACACACAGGTCTGGAAACTCAGACCGATTTTGGTGGTGGGGGATGGTCGTTTTAGCGAGGAAAAATTTATTTCACGGCGTTGTCACTATGCATCGCTGTCATCGCAAAGTGTAGATGGTAACCCATGGTAACGTGACAACAATCTTTTAATTGCGCTTAATTCAAGTGCATTTTCGAAAATGACATGTGCTGAGAAAAGTATTTTAGTGGATTTATTTGTAAATTGTGGTATTTTTGTAAATTTATACTACATTAGCGTCTTAAGTAGAATTTATTTTATTTATTAAGTATTTTAGTGGATTTCGGTATAATATGACGAATTCTTGCGTAGTCCCAAACTGCAAAACGGGATATAAATCTTTAAAAGTAAAACGGTCAACTTTTAAAGTCCCGAAAAAAATAGATTTATTTAAAAAGTGGCAAGCAGCGATCCCGAGCAATATAAAATTAAAATCGTCCCATTACGTGTGTGAAAAACACTTTGAAGAACGATACATCAACAGACAGTGGGTTAAACGCGATTCGAATGGAAAAATTATTGCAGAGAAAAAAATTATTAATTTATTAATTTGCGCATTCGTATAATAAAAGATTTCCAACGTTTTTCTTAATACAAAGTTATTTATTATTCCTTTCCTCATTTGGAACTTCAATTAATTATTGCCTATCTGACACTCACAATTTTGAATTTACTAATTACTATTTCCGTCCTTGTCCCACCACATAGTACACTGACCGATGGCAGCGACTCTTGCGGTCACGAAGCAAGTTATTTTCTTCGTCGCTAAGACGACCATCCCCCACCACTAGAGTTTCCAGACCTGTGTGTAAGACCGTGCCCCTGATTTTTCCCATTCAGTTTTATTTTCGATTTTCCCACAGTAATATTATCACTGTTTCCGGATAATTAATTATAGCAGCACTTTATATTTCGTCAAAGCCGTCGTATATACACATTTGTCTTTGCGCGCACTCACACCTAACCTTACGCCGACGATCCCAGCGTGCGGCGTTGCCACGTCGCCACGCTCGAGTTGTGAAAGTCAGCGCTTGAGCACTGGAAGACAAACTTTAATTATTAATTAAAAAAAAACTGTACGGTGGATCGTGGTCACCTTCAACTATAGGCTTCCTCACAGTGTCCTCTTTCCATCAATATATATTGTTCGGACATTTTTGGCAAAAGATTTTTCGCAAACTCATGTTATTCATAGGAAAATACCTCTTTTCCTATTAGATCAATGTTAAAATCTCCTAATTTTGAAATTAAATATCTTGAGAACGGGACGGTGAATTATCTTCTTTTTGGGCTTAATCGATTCAGGAGAGTTCCTTCTTTCGATATAAAAAATAAAACCTATCACTTTTGGCAAAAGTTGTTCATCATCGAACTACCTTAACTCTCCCGGCAAATTGTATGAAATTGAATTTTCGTTTCATCGTTGTGTGCGCTTACCGGTTACAATCAAAGTTAGGATTGTTGTTGAAAGTGCTCCGGTGTGTTTATATTCCATGATAAAACTTTATGATTTTGGATATGCAATCCGGATATTATCGGTTTTTATTTAATCGTGAAACTATCTTCTCATTAATTAATTTATCTAAAGGATATACAGAATGTTTTAGATTTAAACTTATTATATATTTATTATTATTCACTTTATATTATGCTATTATACTATATATTTACTTACTTTAATGATTTAAACACATATTCAGAAGATTAATAAAAAATTAAAAGATTATAGTAAACTTATTAAGATTACCATATTATATAATATATACGAATACAGTCATATATAAATTCAGATAATTCTAAATAGTAATTAGAGTCTTTTTTATGACGTAATAAGGTTTACAACGTGTTAAAAATGTAACGAAAAGAACATAATGTCTTATTAAAATATATTTATTTAAAAGCGTTTAAAAGGTACATATACGTAGATTTACAATATATCGAAATAAAACATTTTATTCCTTATGTAGAAAATGATATATAAAAGTTCGACTACCGAGCGGACGAAGTTTGAGAAAGAATGCACCTTTATAAAAAATTATGCGCGTATGGTACAATAGTAATTAAGGGTAATAAATAGAACATGAAAATCATTACGATCAATCAACTCGTTGCTTTAAGGTAAAGTGGCAGAAATTGATAACAGAGTCATATCTGTAACACTTACTACTCGAAAACTTTAGCAAACGTTTCATAAGGTGGTGTATATTTGTAGTCATTGAATCTTTCGTCTTTGACACTTATTTGAGTATGAACGTTCTCCCAATGCGGGTAAAATGGTAAAATTCCAAGGCATCATTGTTTTCCATTTATCTCCAGTGGTTATCGGAAAAGTGCTCTTGGGATCATTACTTGTGAAAAGTACATAATTAGAGACATAGATTAGATCCCTCCTGTTTGGAGCATTGATTAAAGTTGTGTCTTTTTTTTTCTTGAACTGGATAAAGAAATCTTCCATTCCTCCTGCATTGCCCCAATCATTGTTCCAATATATACCTCGGATAATTATATAAATAGTTAAAATTATAATTTGAGGACAATCTGTCATTTGTGTTATATGGCGCACCGACAATCTCTCATTGGTTGCCAATAGTTTCTCATTACTTCCGTATGGATTTGGATTTTGCGTGTATATATTAATAACGAAAGGTGATTGAGGTCGTCCAGAAGTAAGTGTTGCCGCCGTATCGGCGTATTGATAAGTTTTCGATAAGTGTCATTATTACAAATTCCTGTCTTGTGCTGACTTAGCATTGCCGTGCTGATCATGTTCATATTTGTGATTTCTTGTAACATACATAAAGGTGCCTTTTCATGCTGACGCTCGACGCTCGATTTGGGCGTTAAACTTGATCACATGATAGGTCACGTGATAGTCTTTTTTAATTCCAGCGTCAAATGGCAAAAGCTCAACTGTGTTCAGCTTTGACGCTTGACGCTCGTGCTTGATGCTATTTTGCCGCTGATGAAGTTGGTCAAGTGACCAGTTTTGACGCCCAAATTGAGCGTCGAGGGTCAGTATGAAAAGGCACCTTAATGCGTTTTATTAAAATTTGTAAAAAAATGTTTTGTTTTTTTCTCTTTTTTTAAATACCATATAAGATATTTTATATTATAGACCGCACGAGTATTTATATTTTACATTGCAGGAAATAATATTTTTTAGACTTTACGAAACACATTTATAATGTTCGAAAAATGTTCCATTTTCAATATTAAAGTTGTGCACATAGTGCACTTCATTAATCAGATTTAAATTGAGAAATTTAATTAAATTTTTAAATTTTAATTGAAAAATATTTAAGCAAGAAATCCATATCGTTTCGGTCGTAATCAATTAAATTTCAATAGATCGGACAAAAGTAAACATTTTTAAGCACATAAAATGAACTATATTAAAGCTAGAATCTTTACCTGCAAAGATTTCTTTTCGGGTTCGTGGTGTGCAGCCCGTCCACATGTTTCCTCCATATAGTATCTGGTCTTTCGTCCAGGGTGCATATTTTCCGTATAAAAAACCGAATAAACGTGGATTTGTTATATAGTCATTCTTGATTTGACGGTTCTCCACACGTTTATTTGTAATTGAACAGTTTATTACATTCAAGCGAATTCGTACTAATATCGATACATTGATTTTTTACGTTTGCGTCTCATTGAAACTCATATAAGCTGAAGTTACACGACTTTCAAGATAAGCGGTGCATTAGGTTATTATTTGAAGACGTCACAAATTCTGTTCTTGTTCTTCGGAATATTTACCAGTAGTATCAGTAGGCTCATGTTCTGGAACGTCTGGATAAGTAACGAGTCGATGGTTGTAGGATGCTTGGCGTCAGTTAAGGACGATTTCGCGGCCACATCATTGTCATGTACAATAATCTCAGATTTACTGGATTCGATGCTTGTAGGATCCTATCTTTTCCTTCGGTTGTGTACCATCTAGAGAAATATCATTCCCGAGAAAAAATGATTAGATATAATCACATATGATTATATAAAATCGACATTAGATATAATTAGATATAAAATAGGCACAGTAACAACTGTGCCGCAAGCAACACGTAGAACTACGTCAACTGTCACTATTTCATGTTAAAGTATTCGTGATCAAGGGAGGCCAAGGCCCACACAGGGCTGTAACGCCGAGTTCATCATCAGTGACAGTTGACGTAGTTCTACGTTGTTTGTATTACATTTAGCTTACATCGAGAGCTTTAGCAACAACGTAGAACTACGTCAACTGTCACTGATGATGAACTCGGCGTTACAGCCCTGGGTGGGCCTTGGCCTCCCTTGATCACGAATACTTTAACATGAAATAGTGACAGTTGACGTAGTTCTACGTGTTGCTTGCGGCACAGTTGTTACTGTGCCTATTTTTTTTATCTTATAAACCATGCTTATTATTTTGTAGATTCTCTTCAGTAGTCTTATCGCTGATTTCTATTTGGATTTTTAAAAAATTTTTTTTTTAAATTAAGTTATACGTACTGTTCTATCGCAAAATTCAATGCAGCGTTTACTAACAGGAATTTAGCTAAACTTTCAAACTCTACTATATCGAAACGGTAACAAATAGAGAGTTCGGTCGAAATTTTTTATAAAAGGGACTCCTTAAGCTTTAAAATGAGATGTCATTTATTAGTCTACGATTAATAGTTTCGAAGATCTAAACGTTCAAAGTGAGACATGTTTTCGTTGAATCTACAAGAAATTTTGCGAAACTTTAAAACGCTACTATAACGAAACGGAAAGAAATAGAGAGTTCGGTCTGGATTTTTCATAAAGGGGACTTCTTAAGCTTTAAATTGAGATGTCAATGATTAGTCTACGATTAATTAGTTTCGAAGATCTAAACGTTCAAAGTGAGACATGTTTTCGTTGAATCTACAAGAAATTTAGCGAAACTTTAAAACGCTACTATAACGAAACGGAAAGAAATAGAGAGTTCGGTCTGGATTTTTCATAAAGGGGACTTCTTAAGCTTTAAAATTGAGATGTCAATGATTACTCTACGATTATTAGTTTCGAAGATATAAACGTTCAAAGTGTGACATGTTTTCGTTGCATCTACAAGAAATTTAGCTAAACTTTCTAACGCTACTATATCTAAACGGAAAGAAATAGAGAGTTCGGGCTGGATTTATCATAAATGGGACTTCTTAAGCTTTAAAATGAGATGTCAATGATTACTCTACGATTATTAGTTGCGAAGATCTAAACGTTCAAAGTGTGACATATTTTCGTTACATCGTTAAGAAATTTAGCTTAAACTTTCTAACGCTACTATATCTAAACGGAAAGAAATAGAGAGTTCGGGCTGGATTTATCATAAATGGGACTTCTTAAGCTTTAAAATGAGATGTCAATGATTACTCTACGATTATTAGTTGCGAAGATCTAAACGTTCAAAGTGTGACATATTTTCGTTACATCGTTACATCCGTGGATACCCCCCATATATTTTTTATCTTGTGACACAGGTTGAATCGTATCAGGCAATTGTATTTGCCATGTTCCGACAGGTCTATAGTCCGAACAATTAATTAAAAGTTGTTGGAAATGAGCATCCGTAAGCCATTTGCCTCTGCTAATTATATCTCTTTCAACGAGCCGTAAAGTAATATTCTTTTTCACCGACATTTTATTAAAAATGAGCGGAATGAAAAATGTCTAGCACATCTCTAAATGTCTTTTTTCGCAAGCGCACAGCATTTGTTCCTTGCAGATGCACGGCATCCTAAAGAAACGAAAGAAACATAAATATCAAGATTTTACTAACGATGCTATTAATGTAGTTTTTCTAGTATTTCGCTGAACAATTACTTCAAACAAAGAAATGACACCATTGTCCAAAAAATTCAAATTATGAAAAAGAAAAGAAAGGTAAAACGGTTTGAAAATAACAAAACTGTAAATAAATGTGAATATTTCATTTTTATTAAACATTAGCTTATTTTAAACCTAATTTATCAGATAATTTTTACAAAGTAAATTTGTAAGTATAAAAATATAAAAAGTAAACATATAAAAGGTAAATTGATTTGTTCTAAACTATTAAACAAAAACTATTTCAATTATCAGTAGAATGTATAGACGGACACGTACGGATATCTTTCCTTCCATTGATTAACCAATTGATTATCCAATTGATTTATATTACAGAACATAAAATAAAACTCCCGCAGTTTAGGACATTGTTTCAAAATAACGGAACAATTTTCAGGTATATCAAGCTTTGTGTCAACAAGATATAACTTTTTCAAGTTTCCGCACTGCGCTAGTAATTCCAACCGGTGATCAGTGAGGACAGCATCGAACAAATAAACTTCTTGCAAGTTTTGATAAGAGGAAAGTAATTTAAATAAGCTATCATCAGTAACTGAATAATTGAATCTGTAACAAAAATCATATAATTAATATAGTACTTTAATTGCAAAAAGAAAATTTATGTAACTTTTTTAAGATGCTCGCAAAAGAAGCAAACAAATTTCAATAAAGATTACAATAATGTGTATTTTAAAAGAAAATGTGGCAAACACACTTACAGATCAAGTCTCACTTTTTGTAAATTCTTACAGTTAGCGAGAGCATTAATACCCTGAGATGTAAGATTACGTGCGTACAGTGATATTACTTCCAAGTCACGACACGAATTGCCCAACTCTATTAGAACCGCATCGTTTATTATACGGTCTGCCGATAACTGACGCATCCGTTGATTATTTTGCAGTATTTTGCAAAGACGATTGGTTCTTATACCAGTATTAGAAAGGTTTAAATGTTCCAAATTATTTAGCCCCTCGAGATACGAAAATCCTTCGTCGGCTGGGTAAGAATAAGTTAGATCCAATTCTAAAAAACATTTGTATTACAAATTGTTATACAATTTACCAATAATCTTGACAATTATACATATACATATACTATATGCATATACCTTTCAAATTTTTGCATGTCTCTGAAATTTTAAGTAGGACAGGATTTAAGCATTCTCCATCGCAGTTACTTAATCTTAAATGCGTTAAACGCCTGCCGCAATTATCAAGAAAGTTTACGAAATCGTTAACATCAAAGTTGCATTCTGTAAGATCTAATTGTTGCAAATATTTACATCTAGGTGTAAAATAACAAAATATATCGCACATATATTTGTCAGAGCTAATATGCAATTTTCGTCGGATGTTCAAACGTGTATAGAGTAGAGGATCCCGTGTTAAATTATCAAAGCGCTTATTTACTCTATTCATACGGCATAATGTTACCACATCTAAGTATTTAAATATTTTTAGTAGCATTTCATCCTGTAAAGATAAAATATAATTAATATAATACAAAATAAATACTTTAATACTCAAAGTACGAAATGTCATTGTAATAAATATTGTGATGAGAAATAGACTTCTTAGAATACTTTACTTACAGGAAGCGCAGATAAACTGCAACGTGATAGTTCCTTGGATTCATCCAATGAGAGTTTCATACGCTTGGCACAATTCGAATTACTTTTCAATAAAATGCGACGTGGATATCTCTGATCAAGAGGTTGCTCATAACCAGGGATTACCTCCTGAGATACTTTTTTGTGCTTCAAATTATTCTTATGAGAAACCCTTCTTATGTCGCTGCAAATATTATCGGAACAAATTAATTTTTAAATTAATTTTTATTATTAACAGAAAAAATGGATTCAAATATTATTTAATGTCGATGATAATAATACCTTTTACAAGTAACACAGTATTTGGAAAAATTCTGTTGCAGATGAACTATATCCAAGTGTGCACTTTCTGAATCTGTTGTTAAATTGTCAACATCGTCATGGTATGGAGAGTACATGCGGTTAATTTCATTGAACAGATTAGTTAAACTCTCGTTAGAATTTCTAGATCTGATCAATTCTGATGTACCAATGAGCATCACAGCATCTAGCTTTGTGTAAGAGACCTGCGAACTGCCCTTAAATACTAGTTTGAGCATTTTGGTTTTAAAGTTACACGGATGCGACAACGGTGGAGAAAATAATCTTGATTTCGGGGGTACAATCTGAGACGATTCATCCCACAACTGAATCCAGTTATTATTGGAATCTTGAGCCGAAATTTGAATTACGCTTCCAGGATTACATATTTCGTAAATACAGACTCTGATTGGATATACAGCTTCATGAAACTCGATATCTATAAATAGAAAATAGAATATTATTATATTTACTCTCTTCTCAGAAAAAGCGTATCTTCCTTAACAATATCTTATTTCTCGATTTAAAATATGACATACCAATATATCTTTTTTCGCTCGTCGCATCATAATTGCTTGATCTGATGTTCCGATCAATGGGTTTCATGAAATCTTCGTTTTGCCACGGAGATATTGAAATACCAGTGCCATTCTTTATCCTCTATATTAGAAAAATAAAATTGTCAAATAGTAGAAAATCTTGTAACATATAATATATAGCGATTACTTTGTACAGGACTATAACAGAGATAGGTAGTACCCAGAAAATACACGTACCTCGGAATCATAAAAATTAGAGATTGGTAAATGAAATAGTTGTCCGTAATTTTGAAATTTGGGTGGCCCAATTATGTCAGGGGCAGTATGGAATATGCTAAGACTCCCGTGGTCCACGGGCACAAATCTTTTCTTCACAAATTGATAGCTGAAGTCAACACTATCCTCTTCTTCTACGGATACTCTGCCGACATAGGGATATCGACTACAACTCTCGCAATATGAAGATTTATTGTGGATTGTCATATTGTCTCTCTGAAAGAAGACAAAAAATATGAAGAATAATAATCCTTTCTTTTTTAGCATATGCTAAAATGCATTATAATATCATATATATTTATAATTATAGCGTTAAGATTATATGTATAATCTAAGAATAAGTTTATCTTGCTTTTATTCCGTATAGAATGAAAAAATCATGAAAGAAAAGAAATGTTCGTTGGAACACGTGGTGAGCACATACTATTGCATACTATTTCTGTAGGTCCGCACAGTACTATTGGGAACGGGCACATGGCCAATATGGCGGCCATAAGCCGGCTCATATACACGCAAAACAATATGTGTGCTTGTGAGCACACATATGTTCCACGTGTATATGAGCCGGCTTATGGCCGCCATATTGGCCGTGTGCCCGTTCCCAATAATTTCGTGGACGTTGGGACCGCCCACCATCTGGCACGGACGCGCGCACACAGCAGCGAACAGCCGTGTACGTGTGCGGCGGCTGTGTGCTCGGCGTTCGGCTGTGACCGGACATGGGTCTATGCGTTGAATAATTTTCTTAAAATGTACTCACTCGTACGTATAAACGGTCGCCACTTCGTTTTAACTGTGCGATTACGAAGAACGCTGATAGACTGCGATTGACTTCCGATTGCCGTGAAATACTTTCTCTCGAGTCTCAGCTTCGTCGCACTTCCGCTGCGATAATGCGTTAAATTGTTGTCGACTACGCCCTTTAAGGAGGTTGGATGGATACTTGTGAGTCAAAAATGCGATTGAAATAAATGTCATTACAGCGATCCCAAATTATATGCAATATTAGTATAATGAATTGTGGATGCTACTTACGTGCTATATTCTTCGTCAATTATTAGTGTATAGAATATTAACAAACATATACTGGGGTATGAGAGCGTCAACAACTCGAGAATCGCTTATTTGGCCAACATTATAGGTTAGAACTTGTCACTTTTTGACAATAAGCTTTCTATACTCGAAAGCCAACTTAGAGCCTTAATTTTGTAATATGATTTACATAAACACTTTACACAAATAATCGCAAAACTTGAGCGATATTGACTACATAGTTTCTTTGTAATATAATTCAGAAGTTGACCACTTTTAGCCTATACTCTTATGGAGAAAGTCTCTCCGAGGTAGATTATCACTGGTTTAGTACACACTTAGCCAACTTAGGACTTTGAAAACCTAGCATTTGATAGATGAAACATCAAGGATTGTGTAAAGACTTTAAAAATCGGACTTTACTACGTGGATTAAAGGCTATATCGTTATAAAGTTCAGGTCCCAGCATAGAATCTTGGATAATAAGCGATTCCCGAGTCGTTGACGCTCTCATACCCCGACATATATTCTATACATTAATAATTAACGAAGAATATAGCACGTAAGTAGCATCCACGACTCATTATACTAATATTGCATATAATTCGGGATCGCTGTAATGACATTTATTTCAGTCGCATTTTTGACTCACAAGTATCCATCGAACCTCCTTAAACAATTTAAGAATTTTTTTTATGTTTAAAGTTAAAGATTATCTCTCTTTTGATTCTTTTCTCGCTTTTTATTCTTCCACTTTATATCTCTATAACGCTTATCAGAGAAATGTCCGAATAATCTTATTTTTACATTTTTATTCGAACGGATTATTAGTGATTTGATAATATTATTTTTATTTATATGAATTAAAATTTAATATTAATTCGGCGATATTTATAACAGATTAATAAAGGATAAAATAATTATTTATTGATATAAACAGTAAGCTAGTCAGATGAGTAAAAAGTAACAAGTCATGATGACAATCACAGATAAAAATTTCATTTTTGAAACAAAGTTTAATTATCAAATAATCCTCTTGCTATCATTAATAAATTTGGCGTTAAATACAATCGTATCATTCTGAGTTTATAGTAATAGTAAATGAAAAATTTCTATACAAAGAAAATAAAACATTTATTGTTTAATGAAAAAAACGGAATTTAATTCAAAATAAAATAAATATCAATATACATGCACAAATATCGCAGTTTAGTGACAGTGACCATGTAATGGTAATTAACCAATAGTTATATCCAGTTATGTAAATTTGATATGGTAATCTATATTAAATTGGATGAGTGCGCATGTAAAATGTAACGGAATATTGAACTTCATACGTTGTTCATAATATTATTTCTACTTTATTGTGCAGAGGTAGATAATTCACTTCAGTTTTTGTCTCATAGCAAATTACGCAAAAAAAAAAGATACATTTAAAAAATGGGTAAATATGCATAAAAAGACCGCATTCGCCCATGACCTTGACCTTGACATATGTTGTCAAGGTTACCCTCCTGAGTGACCTTCAGAAGTTTTTAGCCGGCGGTCGTTATTCGTTAAAAAGTTATTAACAAAAAATGTTTGGAAAATATAGCATATATTTTGAAAGGTATAAACGACTAATATTACGTTTTTTTTTTAAGCAGAGCATACTTTATTTCGCGAGAAAGTCGCTGCTTTACCAAAACACAACATTTAAAGCAGTAAATTGTTGATAAATTAAAGTCTTTTTGTTAATGCAGTGAATACTTTATTTCGCGAGAAAGTCGCTGCTTTACCAAAACACAACATTTAAAGCAGTAAATTGTTGATAAATTGAAGTTTTTTGTTAAAGCAGAGAATACTTACATAGGTTAGTTGACGCGCTTTAACAGTATATATGTGTTTAAAGCGCGTCAACTAACCTATGTAAGTATTCTCTGCTTTAACAAAAAAACTTCAATTTATCAACAATTTACTGCTTTAAATGTTGTGTTTTGGTAAAGCAGCGACTTTCTCGCGAAATAAAGTATTCACTGCATTAACAAAAAGACTTTAATTTATCAACAATTTACTGCTTTAAATGTTGTGTTTTGGTAAAGCAACGACTTTCTCGCAAAATAAAGTATTCTCTGCTTTAAAAAAAAAACGTAATATTAGTCGTTTATGCCTTGCAATACTCAAAATAGCTGCTATATTTTCCAAACTTTTTTTGTTAATAACTTTTTAACGAATAACGACCGCCGGCTAAAAACTTCTGAAGGTCACTCAGGAGGGTGACCTTGACAACATATGTCAAGGTCAAGGTCATGGGCGAGTGCGGTCTTTTTATGCATATTTACCAAAAATGTACTATTTCAATATGTATGTGTGTATTTATACTTATATGCAACTTTATAAAAAAATTGTATATAAGTATATAGAAAAATAATAATTACATAGATTATATAGACTGTTTCGATAATTAAATAATTAGTCGGAGTAAGAAATCCTGAATAATATACCGATTCTCATAAAAAATTATTGTAGCATATATATATATACTTTCATCTTTTTATATAAAATCGTGAAAAAATAACGAAATATTAGACACACAACTGAATGTTTAGATATCCTCTTCCTTTTCCCAAAATATAAAATATGTATATAGTAACACGTAATGTATCATATATGTGTTGTTCCTAGCTTATACTTCCAAGAGATTCTGAAGATATTGATCAATGTCAATCAATGTATCTTGCCATTATCTCTAAAATTATTTGCAAATACGTTTTGTGAAATCTAAATTTGCGTGCAATTTTCTAATTAATGTTAAGATACATGATTAATTCGACACACTTGTCATCATGAAAATCAGATCAGCATCAATCTCGGCGCCGCGGCATTGTATCTAGCTGTCTACCAGAATGAGGCAAAACATTCCACAATGCGGCGTACCGCAGACCCACAAATTAGCACAGTGCGAGTGGTAGCCAAAGTTAGAGAACCACACTCAGCTGACCACACGCGCGAACGCTGAAGATGCCAAGAAGTGGCGGGACTGTGTGACACCATTCTACGTTGCAACTGTTCCACGTGTTTAAATTAGCCTATTACCGTACTAAGAACGGGGATCTTTTGAGAAGCAACATTAAGCACACATTTTATACACCGTGATTTAATTAACTGATTACATAGTTCTATTTGTAACTTACATTCTGCATCCTAATTATATTTAAAAAATAAAAAATCTGACATTTTGCAATAATTATAATTAGATGTTTCTGCCGTCTGCGATCATGGCCTTAATAACAATCCGAATTACCTATATCTTTTATTCTCTTATTCACCGTCGAAAAATATTTAGCAACACGGTTTAGTTTGCCACTGACCAACGAACTAGGAATGAGATTCTCGCAACTGTGCTAAACTTGACAAACAGTGTTATTAATATTATCGATGATGAAAGCATGCGCTGAGTCGTATATATTTGAAGCCTTCTAACATCCAGTCTGAAATACTCTAATTTTCACACATCAGTTCTTACAAATATCAATTCTATTCCATTTCTCCTCCAGAAAAACTCGATCTTTTAGTAAAAACTTTACAGAAAAATTATTTGTAGGAAATGTTTATTGAGAAAATAGCTTGAAATATCTTGAAAATATCTTAAAAGATGAATATTCTCTACAATAAGACCTTAAATCTTATCTTATTTAAAACAAGAGTTATATATAGTTAAGATTAACTCTAAAAATGTTATCTTTTTTACTTAATTACGCCCCCAAGGTCTGTTTTTCACAATTCTTTAATTTTCTTTGTTCAACTACGATAATTACCGACTTCGCCATTAAAAATCTTCATCTTTCATTATTTATTAGCATATACAATTGAAAATTCGATATACTGCGGAATCAACCGGAATCATGGATCAAGGGTAACGTAATTATTTCTTTGTACGTAGTTAACCTACCACAGTTAGCCCAATTTCCTCGCGTAAACGACGCTCGTACGGTCCGAATCAATTCATCGAGCGCGGAAAAGCCACCGGGAATAGAAGTTGGACGCAGAAGTTGGACAAAGTGCCACAACCGGTGACACCGGCCAAGTCCATTCGATTTCTCCGCGGGAAAATCCACGCTCGGGGGCGTCGTGAGAATGATGTTCGATAAACGGCTACATCAACGTGGACGGTAAAGTCGACGACGGGGTCTTAGAGGTCCCATTTCACTGAGAGGAACAAACCGAATTCCATTAAGTGTGTCACGTCCAAAAAGACCGCAGATGCTATTTTCTCAAAGCGAAACTCGTTGTCGAAACACGATGGACGACTACTTCTTTCCGCCCACTCTGTTCACTCGGTATTGGCAAAATGGACCGGCTAGACTGATGGATGTGATGGGCTGATGGATGGCAGTTTATTAATTTATCGAGACGTCGATAAATTTATTTCAGAGTCAACGCCCTCCGCTCATCACACATGAAATTATTCGCCATATTTAAACTTTATATATAATTAGAAATAGATAGAACATTTTTGAAATTTACGCGTATTGACTATAATTTACCTATAAAATTGTATTTTTACTAAAATAGAATTAAAACACACTAATATGGTAACATACCAATAGTGCACTGATAGAGATAATACCACACAGTGATCAAATTAATCAGAAATAATACATGATAAAATTATGAAAGTTGCTCTATGCATTCGCGTTTAAAAATATTCTGTATTTTCTTTTTAAACTGTCATATTTGACTGTTAAAGTTAAATTTTGTTATTCGATATTGTACAATACGTTCAATAAAACTGGACTGTACCGTTCTTCCATGCTATATTCTATAAGTCTGCTATGATATCAAAGTTTGGTGACCTCGTTACATGCTGCATACAATCAGGTATGTAGTAGCAGCGGAGTACGTCGACCCTTTGAGACGTACGACTCGTCATCATTTATTCACGAGGACACCCAGACATGCACCCGACACCCAGATACTGCAAACGCGGGTAAATCCTAAAGACTCGCTGGCGTTGATACGAATCGAATCTGCCATTGCATTGCGAATAATACTCATATCAATGCAAGACGTTTCCTCTCGCGAGGAATACCAAGTTCCTTTCGCCTCGTTAAAGGATTTGTCCCTCTTTTCACTAAATCATGGTAATGTATACTCAAATTGGATCGGAAACGTAAATGTACTTTACGTCGTTTAAGGTTTTCAGTACGAGATACCGGTAAATCTAACTCATCTTCACAAAAATGAAATCGACTTCGAGGATTCATTATAATATATTATTAATATATAATATCCTTAGTACAGATAAAATCACGTGTTGCAAACTGAGATACAAGCCAAGGCCGTTTTACTTTTTATCCGTTATTCTTAGTAGAAATTTAACTTTGTTAAAAATTAATCAATATTATTGGAATATTATAGGTTCCAATTTATTTTATTATATGATATATTTTCGCGCGTTTTCATATCTAAACATATCTACTCTTCTATTTAAAATCTAAATTTATCGCTTGTAACGATCTAGAATCGTGTGCGCGTCCTATCACGATAAATTACAAATACTTCGTTTCGCGCGATTCCCTGTAGCCAAATATTTAAGAAAAGCACGATCTTCCATTGTTACTTTCGGTACATAAATCGCGGCAAAGTGTGATCGTTTAGCACGCGCGACGCTGGCTCCCGACGTTACTCGACAATTTTCCAACGAAATACGATTCTCCGACTCTGGCGCGCAGAAAATATCATTCTTCCCGATGGTATCCGGAAACCTATCGATGCATTCCAGCACAAATCACACACCTCATCCACGAATGGGCGTTCTTTCTCCCTCGTTCTCCCCGCCGTAAGTCTCATAAACTCCCCCCCCCCCCTCTCCCCCCGGTATATTCGCGCGAGTTCGAACCGAGAGAAGACGTTGTCGTGTATCTTGGTACTTCTACAACTTCTGACGCGTCATCTAACGGCAACAATATCTCAGAACAATACTATCATAAGGCTACGAAAATGATATTTCGAGGTCTTACGTCATTTTATCGTAAAACTAACTTATCTCCAGTGCCAAAATATCTTTTCCTCAACCCGTTTTCAACTCGCTATCGAGAAAAGAAATAAGAAGTGCGAGAGACTGTATGAGAGATATTTGTCTGCTGTATATTCGAGAGGAAGAAATTACTGAATACTTTATTTTTCTCTATCAATTATTCATTTCATATGTCACTGATTGCATGAAACAGATAGACATTGCTTTTATTTTGTGCTTTGTGATATGTTCTCAAACTGGAACAATGATACATAGATCGAGAAACAAACACAGAAACATATTTCATAAATAAAAAGTAACAATTGATATAGGGTAACTGGGGGGAATATGCCAGTGTGGGGAATATGCCACCCGTTATGTTTAACAAAGATACGGCTAGAAGCATTATTGTAAATACTGTGAAATTGTTAAAAATATTATATCTGACGTTTTGCCCAAGTTTTACTTACTTCCTGTCAGTATTATAGTTTTTATGGGGTAAATACAGTATGACAAGTATGACAACGTGCTTTTTAGGATTTTCTTAGTGTATTATATAAGATATTCTTCAAGCATTACACTATTTTTAACTCGATCAGCTTGTCGTCCTATTAATATTGGTTAGGATGAAAGTATTTAGTACGTCGCCGATTCGTTTTACTGGCAATTGTATAATACAGGCTCATTTTAATATAAAACTGCATCTTAGGGGAATATGCCACTACTTAGATAGGGGTAAAATGCCAGTACTGTTTACTGCTTCCTAACCTACTAGCAAGATACTGTCGCGTCGATCTGAGGAGCGTGACGCGTCCTGCGGGAGTTCGGGGTTTGCGGAGCCTCAGCCCGACGAGGCCGGAGTCGTTGGAGAGGCCGTGCGACACCCGGACGTCGTCGTCGACGCGGGCATCCTCGGATACGGGTTTCGATCAAACGCGAGAACGGGAACGGCGGCGTCGGCGGCTCGCGGCCACCGGACGATGATCTAACGTTTCGCGTGTGTGTGTGCGACGCGTGCGGTACTGCGGTACCCCGGTATCATGAATTTTTGTCATCAGATACTGAGCGGCGCCTAAAGCCCGGTCTACATAGGCCGCAGTTCGCAAAACGCAAAACACACGCACAGTCTACATGTCAATCTAACCTCTATACACAAAGAGGTTAGATTGACATGTAGACTGTGCGTGTGTCTTGCGTTTTGCGAACTGCGGCCTATGTAGACCGGGCTTAAAGCCCGGTCTACATAGGCCGCAGTTCGCAAAACGCAAGACACATGCACAGTCCACACTCCACATGTCAATCTAACCTCTATACATAGGGCTTTAATGCGGGCGATCGCTGCTACGCGGTCGGCTCCGTCGAGGTAATATCCTTCACCGCGTATGCAGCTGGCTGCAATATTGTGATTTTGGCCAATAATTTCGAACGAGTTAAAATTATTTCTGGAGCTGTGCACACTTAAGAAAAATATGATTTTTTCCCATTTCTCTTTCTTTTTGAGGTATCTTTGCATACTGGTCTTCTTTTTCCTTCTTTTATCTGTTATTTATATATGGTTTTGATGAAATATTTGGATTGTTTACAAAAAGAAAGAGAAATAGGAAAAAAATCATGTTTCTTTTAAGTGTGGCATATTCCCCCGAGTTACCCTAGCATTATAACTGCTTCTCCATTGGTAACAAACGAAAATAGCCGTTTCTCCTTCAAAAATGTGTCGCCCATGTATTTTTAAACGCGCGGTCTATAATTAGGCGAAATCGTCGGTTACAGCCAAGCGTATCTCGTATAGGTCGGGACCTCTCTCTCTGTCTGCACTTCAGCAATCCGATGCTTGTTTCGGTAACACGTTTATTACATTCCACTGCGGAATCCTCCGTACAAATCACACCGTTGAACACACTGGCAAAATACGTTCTAGACGCAGACCGCGTATTATTTCGCGTACCCGACGCGCCTTTCCATTTCTCTCTGGAGACGCGCCTGTAATATCCCGCAAACTCCCAGATCGCAGCGTGCAACATCCGCATGCATTCTCGCGAGCGCTCGGGGACGCTCGTAAAGTGTGACGCGCGTATCGAAACGCGAGACGTCTTGCTCGCGGATGTAACGTTTCCAAGCTCGTGTCGCGTGAGTGGGTTAGATTGAATGTTTTGGTGCACGAACCGAGAACGTTCATCCTCGTTCTATTTTTTGTTTGTTCTTGACACTCCCGTCTCCCGCACCCCGGTCCAAATCGTCCGATATTCCACGAGAGCACAACGACAAGCAAGAAAAATTCCGCGCAAGTAACGGACTCGCATCATGATCCACGCCACCAGATTCTCTCCACTTTTCTCCAAAGGGAATTTCGCATACAAACATAGAAATAAAAAAGGATAAGATTTAAAAAAGTATGAAAAACGAGATTGCAATGCTATATAGTAGCCGTATGTATGTATATATATGTATATATGTAATACTCATGCTCATTTCTCTGACTTCAATGTGCATGAATAATAAAATAAAATGCCGCAAGATATTATAATGGCATAACATGTAATTAACAACGATATTTCTTAAAATAAGATAACGCGATGAAATTTTAATGCAATCGAAACCAAGACAAATAACGTACAATTCTAATATAGCCTTATACAGCATCGATAGACGTTTTGATTCTTCCGCGGTTTTCCGGAAGCTTGCTTCGCGGCCTCCGTCCTGCATATTCCTCATTCAACTCAGATCCTGTCATAAAATGTAACACGTGATTTTTCGGTGCTATACGGAAAGCATCATTCTGCTTAGATAACCTTATTCACGGACGTACATCTCCATACTTATTCCTTATATTCCGGAATTTCCACGCGTATCCCAGAGACGGACGGAAATTTTTCTCGAATCCGACTCTTAACACATATTTTCCTTGCAGAGCTTTCAAAATTTTTATCTGATCTTTTTCTCGCGTCTAGGGAAACTATTCCGCGGTGTGCCACAACGGAGAAGATACCTTTCGTCCGGAAATAATTGTTATGATAACCGAGGGAATCAATTTCTCTCGTCAGATTACATGTGCATTATGAAGACTTTTCAGAAGAAATTAAACATTCATAATGTAAATATATGTTAATTCTAATAGATCTGATTGTCCGAAAAATCCGCTTATATATCGAGTGTGAAAAGAGCTTATCCACTAGTATATATTAATAAAAATAAAAATCGCATTTTGATAATTATAATATTTTCATATTATTTATTATTTTGTATTTTCTACAGCATTATAAATGCTTTTTTAATCTGTATTTAAAAATGCCTTATCAGATAGAAATTTAAAGTAAAATATAAATTATTTATTTAAAAAAAATGTATACATATATGTATTATAAGTAAAATGCACCTAGATTAATAAAAGGAAACGATTCATTGCAATCATGCAAAAACTTATATATTTATTTGAAAATGTCATATTAATCATTTATTCACATATATTAATTTATTTATTTATTAAGAGAGCACGCTCTCGTATATATTTAATTTCATATCAGAATAATATCGCATCTTCAAAGCATACCCATAAAGAAAATTAAGCGAACATTATCGGATTTGCTTGTAACTCAAACGTATCCAACAAGCGCAATAATTTATCGAGAGTATTCGAATTACCGCGACACTGCGAGTGCAATCGAGTAAAAGCAGGTATTTCACTATTAACGACTGTCCCAGGATTTCCTAACGAGCGCAAAAAATACTGCAGGCTACGGAGGAGTACCGTCGATGCGTTCTAACACAGATCACGCATCCTCGGTCACGAACATGGATCTTCTCGATCGTTCCCCCCGGACACACCAACGCCAACGAGAAGCTTGCCCGGCAAGCTCGATCTAATTGTCGGACATCGTACCATAACTCTCGCTACACGAAGTCACTTGACGTAATGGTCACGTTATTTAGGCAGAATAAAAGCCATAAAATGTCAGTCAAATAAAGCATAACGAAATTCAGACTATCCAATGTCTTTCGACAATTAAGTTGAGAGTGCAATATTACTCTACGTTTTTGCAATTGTGTTCAACTATTTCAAATAGCCATTAAAATGCACCGAATATTTCTCTAACGCAATTCTTGAATAAAGGAATTCAGTTTTGTGTTCCTCTACGCGTCACAAGCAAAATCAAAATTCCAAACAAAGTTGAAATTCGGATGAGAAATTACTGAGCAAGCAATTTATATGCAACGGGTCATTTCTGTTTTAGAAAATTTTGTAATATTATATTTAAATTTATATTAAAAGACATGTATGTAAAAAAAAATAATTAATGTTTCCAATTTACAGTAATTTCGAAAAATATATAATCTTTAATAAATCATAATATATACTCTTATATAATTCCTTTAGTCACTCTTCTTTGGATCATTTCCTTGGAAATCGCTATCGCTCCAAACTAAGCACTCTCGAGCTATCAGCAATAATTTATTCTCTTCCGGAATTCCGCCGAAAATTGCTCGCTCATAAATTACAAGCACAAAAACTTCCGTGTAAATTTACATTCTAATATGCCGTCTTGTTATCCGGCGGCCGGATTGTTAAGAGAAAGGCAATTCCGTCCGAATGCGAGTGGTTCTTCCCTAGATTCATTAGAAGTTCTACCGTAGCGTGTGATAACTTTGTCGTTATATTTCCAACTTTTCTGCAAACAAGTCACGCCTCGGTGGCAAGCGCGCGAAATAGGATCCCTGTATTCTCGCACGAAAAATATCATTCTGCGAGCCACCGAATACCATCAGTGGGCGCACGTGCGAATCACGAGTCACCACCGTAATTTTCGCAGATATTTCGCATTCCATCGCGCAACTGCGACGTTTCTTTCTCAAACACATTCGTCTAGCGTTGTCATTAACAAAGGCGTTAAATTAAAGATTAAAATCTAATGTAAGGAATCAACATCGATATATACGATGTTTACGCGAAATATCCTCAAAAACAATATATTTCGTTCTAATTCTAAGTTCAATCGCTGACAAATTCAAAAGATCACATTCTTTGTCGAAAATTTAATAATACTTTTCTTTCCTTTTTTTCAGTTATCAATATCTTCTACGTTTAAAGTTTTAAAAATTAGAATTCTATTAATATATAGTTAAAATTTAACACTGCAAAACTTGTTTAAGTAAAAATAAATTTAACTAAATTAATTAGAATATAATAAACTGTTGTTGTTTATGTGTCTTTCTGATATTTCACGAATTAACAGTCTTGTATTTATTCTTTATAATGTTTTACAATTACTTTTAATTCGGCCATTATCTTTCAATATTTCTGTTCAGCAGTAATCTCTTCTAAATTAGTAAAACGAGATAAAAATAATGATTGCATCTCTGGGACATTTCTATAGAAATTCCGGTGAACGAACACATCCAGGAACAATTCGTTTTCGTGAGATAATGCCAAAGAATCTTGCCGAGCACGTATGACTGTGCTCTTCGTATTCCTACGTGCCACGCGATTTGCGCTGCCATAAGATAATTCTTTCCGAACACATTAAACCTGTGCTACATCACCGGTTAAGATCGCTATAATTCTGGTCTATACTATAGTCTCAGATTTTCCTCGAAAAAGAGTTATCGTGCGCGAAGCCGAAATGGAATTGCCGATTTGCGTCAAAACCGTTTCAGATTCAAAGCGAATTTTTGTCACAGATTGCGCGAAAGGAGCCGCATTGGACACCTGAGCACGAAGAGGCTGAGACTCAAAAATTTTATTGGGATTTATCACCGTCGATATATCTTTATACCGCCGCATGACCATTCTTACTCATAAAGGTGAGAAGATTTGAAATGAAAAGGCTCTTGAATTTCTGAACTTCTTCTTCCGATGTCCATTTAAAATCGTTACGGATGTGATTTTACAGTCGGAAACGGAGCCAAGTTTCATTTATCAACATAACCGAAGCTAGAGATCCGTTAATACGAGGATACAATTTGCATAATAATTTAGACAATAATTCAGGAAACAATTCAAAGTTATTAATTTTACTAAAAATAATAATAGAAAAAGTAAAAATTTAAAGCATATTGTATATCTAATGTATCAAAGTGATATATTTTGATACCATTTTATTACTATAAAAACAAAAATAATTATAAAATATTTTGCGTCATAATTCAAAACGCTTTATATATAAAAATTTATTTTTACTAGAATTGTATTTCTGGATCTTCCGAAGCGGAAGTAATCCATTGAGCCCGATCACTATTGCAATTCCGCCGCACGACACGCGACCAAGGTTTTTATTCCGAGACAACTCTGTTTCTGGTCACTCCTTCGAATGATTCTCAGAAGAAAGCAACGAAATAAGATTCTCCACTCGTCCGAAAAATACCATTCTTCGCTACAGCAGATCCTCAACACGGAATGCGCACCCAAACACCTTCATCGCGATCACTCCGATAGTGAATAAAAACGTCTTTATTGCGTAGATATTTTATTTTTGCAATTCTTCATTATTAATTCTTTTCAATTCATTGCATTTGTATGATCAAAATCACGTGATCAAAAGGGACATTATTCTTTCACTAATTTTTTAATCCACTTTTTAGCTCTTTCAGAAAATTATTTCTTATACATCTAAGACTGTACCTCCCCTACATCCTTAAAGAGATTTCAAATCTGTAAAGTCAATTCGAAGAAAATCATACACCTATAAATATCGGCCATTATATTGCCGTCGCTCCAGGATCCTTTAATTACGATATATTGATCAATACCTGACAATCGCTTAACGTAATTGCGCTTCGAAGAAAGAAATTTGGAACATGAAGTCTCGTTGGTTCCCCTCGTAGCGCACGGAAAACAGATCCTGAGATCTCGCGCGGAACTTTTAACGCACAGCGAGCAAAGGTTTGCAAAGGGTGATCACAGAGTAAATCTTCGCATAATAATCGCGTTTGAACGGTAACAATCGTAAGACAAACAAAGCGTAATTCAAAGTCAATTCGTCGGGGCACGTTTCGCAATTGATATATATGATTCAAAAACAGTGCTACTAATAATTATTAGCAAATATTAAAATGACCGAATAAGCAAGCCAATTGCGGTTGGTAATTTAATTAATTTGAAAAAAAAGTTTAAAATATTTTTAAGGATATTAAAAACAAACGATAATTAAGTGGAACAATTGATTTCATGCGCATAATTTTTTCTGATATAGCGACTTTCGGCTTGAACATTGTTTGAATTGATCCTTTTCTAAAAAGGGCATTTTTACAAATTTGATGTTTTAACATACTTGACTATTTAAAATTAATTAGTGGATGACGTACATTTCATGCTAATCTTATTTTTTAAATATGTTAAAAAAACCTATTCTAATATTATTGAAATTTACTCACAATCAGTTATATATATATTAAAAATTCAAATAAGCCGTGTGATGTCTTAAATTCCCGAAATTTAAAGCAGAATAATGAGAAATGTACATAATTACCAATATGTTTTCAAATTCTCTAATACTAATTTCCACTTATGCGGGCAAACGATCAATATGCCTCATGTTCTAATAATTATACCAAGGAGATTATACCCAAGCAGAACAACCACAACCCAAGAAATCATAATGATGACGTCAAAATGACGTTGAAGACGTTGAAATGGAAGTAAAAAGTAACTTTTAATAATCATTTTGAAGTCATCTTGATGCTATTTGCTATTTTGATGTAATCGTGATTTTTGTTCTGCCTGATGAGTATCGGCTGTTATTGTCGTCCCAAACGTCGTTTTAATTACAAATTAATTGTCTGACATTTTATAATATATATCAAAATATCTTAAAAAGAAATTTCTCTTTTTTACTTATTATTAAATTAAGTATTTGCGTTGAATTCAAATTTATAGAATATACCTTTTTTATCAATTCATATAATATCTTCTTAATTGGTGCATGTTCTGTACTTCTTGTATGTATCACGCGTGTGTCATACTTTGGCTTACTGTTTCCCAGTCCAGCTGCTGAGGGAGCGTTAGTGAACGATGAAAATTATCACAATCCATCCTCTTTTTCTTCTGTACGGCTAACTAATCCAAGGTCGGTAAATGGACGCGGCGACAGATAAGAGCGTCGCACGGTCCCCATTTTTGACCCAGTGAGTATTTGCCCGATCGATCGGCCCGATCTACAGCTGTAGCAGAGAGAAACCGAGAAACCTGAGAGAGGCCATCCCGGCATTTTTCGTCAATTTTTGACCGGAAATAAGTTGGCGCTGTAAGTTGATATTTTTTAATGCTTATTTCCGGTGTATATATATGTGGCACGGCGTCACACGGCGTCACACGGCGGCGTCACCCAGCCGGCAGCGCCGTTACATAGCGCGACGTCCGCAGCCCGCACTGCCCCAGCCGCAGGGCAGGCCACGAGAGGGACGGCGCGTCGCGATCGCGAGCCGAGCCCCGTCGGCACCGGAGTCGGCAGTGGTCGGCAGTGAAAAATGGCCGGAGCCAGCGACTGGTTTAGCATCGGCAGCACGGTGCTTTGTAAAACCTGCCATGAAAAGGAGATAGAGGGTGAGGTGTTGGCGTTCGATCCACAGACCAAAAATGCTGATACTAAGTATCCTTTTCTCGCGAGAATGGCGCCGACCGTCGGTGGCGGCAACGACGATGACGGCGGCGGCAGCGGCGAGGGGCTCGCATGTGCTTCCGCCGCGCGAGGACGCAGTGTAAATAGCGGGCGTCGTGTCTCGTGCCGCGTGTTACCGCCAAGCTCCTCGGCGACCCGGCACCGCGAGTTCGACGTCGCGTTCGCCGTCCACGTCTCGCGACTCGGCCGGAACAAACGTGGCAAATTCGGTCGCGCGGTTTATTGTTAGATTCAGGTTAGTTTCGTCTCTTTCACCGTCAACCATGCTGGTTTATCTACCCCATCTACCTGCGTCTGCCTGTTCGCCCGCCTGCCGCCTGCTCGCTCGCCGCTCACTGTGCATGCACGTTTTGTTATCGGACACGGTTTGCACGTCATCGTTGACGTGGTGCTCGCGAGTCGCGACTCGCGGCGTTCCAGGAGTTTCGACCGATCGCGAGAGCACATGATCGCACGCTCGTCGTCGACAGTTAATGTCCTGGTTATCATGTCTTTTGTATGGTTTTTGATCGGCGATCAGATATATCAGTAATATAACATCGGTCACTGTTGATTTAAACGACATTGAACGTTTTAATTGTATGTTGGAGCATTCTTCTATTGGTAAACAGAAAATTCACAAGCCTATGACGAATAGTCTATGATGCAAATTGTACTAGTTGTGATCATATTTATGGGAATAAATATTCTATAATGCTCCAATACTCCAGAATTCAAAAATTTCTTAGCTATTGTTTGATTACAAACCAGGTACTCAAATTTATAGAAATTTACTGAGATCTAATCATGAACGTTGAAATTTATTTGTTACACATATCCGAAAGGATAATTTTCCTTAACAGTAACTTCTTAGAATCACCATCGTCAAGTGGGAGACCCTCGTTAAATGATATACATATAGTAAATTTATCCCTCGTGTCCAATGTTCAAGTGACACGGGAAGTTAGTCCTACTACCAGTGAACCACCACAGAGCCTTAATTTACAAAGGCTAAACACAAGAGTTCGCAATCAGATTGATGAGAAGAAGAGACTGGTAATGGCTCTGCAGGCCGGAGTATCTCCAGAGGGACAGAAGCTCTTCATCGCTATCTCGAAAACTATTCAAGATATTACGTGGAATGGAGCTAATATTGTTGTATTTAATAATGTCACTATTAGACCACCATACAAAGTGGACAATGTTCATGGAAACACAGAATCTGGTGCATATAGACATGTAAAAAAAGTGGTACGTATCAATGCAGGAAATGTTTAACTTAGCAATCATATATATATATATATATATATAAATTAAATTAACATTTTATTTTCTTCAATTTTCTTACTAAATATAGTATAAAAATATATATAACAAAATGTAAATATAAAACAAAGTAACAAACTTTTGAATGAAAGACAAATTCGGATTTATCTCTTTATTGCATTTGTATTATCTATCTCGCATTTACGCATTCTGTTTATCTCACAGGTTGAGAAACACATTAAAGATACATTACAAGCACAGCAACAACGGGATCAACAGCAACAAACGCAGAAGGGCGGTGAACTGCAATAAGAGTCCAACAAGGCACTACGTCATCAAAGTCGCTAGCATATTTTTGAACAAGTTTCAGTGACAAGAAATAAGAAGAAAAGAATTAACAGGATACCGAATAAGATAGCCCGACTGCAAAGAAATAATTTAGATAAGCCTATCGCGGATAATCGGCATATCTTCGAGCAAGTTCCAGTCGTTTGTTCAAATGAAAAAAAGACAAACAAGAGCGCAGATTCGACACGGAAATTTCACATCGACTTTAATCAGAGTATTGTTAACAGTATCGCATGTGCAGCATTTTATAAATACAATCAGACGTACAATTCGTAAAATTATTAGTTACCAGCCAAAAAAAAACCGAAAAAGCGAATGGGCCGACTAACTGAAGTTTAGTATCCATCAACCGGTATTACCATTATCGGCACTACATTCGTACGCGATGTATACTAACGGCGCCGAAGTGTGTGCTATAGTTTATAATTCAAGGTCGGTTTGTCGGTCATCGATGAGCGTATCTTAGCGTGATTCGATTGTCCATTTCTAAACAAGAGCCTTCGCGTCCACGAGACACGATGTACACGATTCAAGTCCGTATGAAGCGGTCCGAGCTTTCAAAATCCGAAAGAAGGCGAGCGCGTCGCGTGAAAGTAGGATAAAACGCACGGTTGCCGATACCTGAAGCACATCTTAAACAGTCCCGATCTGTGATCCTTCTCGGCAATAAATCGATTTCCTATCGTGGCAATACGTTGTATATTGCGATAAGGAAGGGGACCATCCAGCGACTCTACGTTTCATTCAACAAAAGAGATGTAAACCGCGATTGTATTGTCGACGTGAATTGATGCACGAAGGTCTCTCCACGTGTCGCCATCGAGATGAAATCTGTAATTCATGCCTCTTATCCTAGTTTCGCCGAAGCAAAGCGCGCACGATCAATTCGACGATTCCCATTCCCGTTTCGAAGCTCGCTCACGCGAGCGATTCCACATTATTCCCCGGCGACACTGCGAACCTATCGTATTGGCCGACAGAAAAAGAAACCGCGAACATTCGCGACTCATCATATGCACGAGCAGCACGAGACGCCTTCGAAAACAACGTACGTCTTGGGGTGTCTGTCGCGTGTCGCGTAGAGCCCCGAGTGTTGCCCGAGAATGTAATTTAGAAAGGGGCAAAGCTCTCGGTCCTCGCGAAGAACAGGATCCTTGGGAGACGAGATCGAGCTCATCCCGTGTCAATTTAATTGCCATTCGAATGGAAAGACAATGAGAGTGAGAAAGCAGGCGTAGGAGATTGTAAGAAGAGTTACACGAAAAAAAAAGACATAAATAAATGTAATATAAATTCTGTAGTCGTGGGCTCTCTTTCTCTCTCTTTGTACCGCTTGCGGTCGCCTCTTCCTTAGCGAGCGAGCGATCAACCAATCGTGTTGTCTCGCGACTATCTTTTGACAACTATCGCGAACGACGCGAACAACTTTTTTGACGAAGTAGTGATCTAGTAGTATTATATAGATATCTGTGTAATATGACTACGAAATGCGACTACGGAGTATAGCTAGCTTCAGGATGCACCGCGCGGTGATACGCTCGGAGTTTACTCCGCGTTTTCATCCGTTTCCTCGATTGTCTCCGAGACGTCGTCGCCCGTTGATTTCACGCTCGCGGACAGGTCGTGCGTCACGCGGGCGATCCGGGCGGCGGCCTTAAACTTTATCGCGGCCCGATGTTTCTCGGTCTTCTTCTTCCACTGAAACAGAAAACCGATATGCGTCATAAACCGATTGGGAAGAAGGCCAGAACAAAATGAGACCATATCCCTTGATCCTCGCACGGTTTTAGCCGCTTCTTCTTTGATTTGGTGATCGCGGTTTTAGCCGCGCATGTGCAGAGTCCCATTGTGCCATAGGCTGCGGTGGTCCGATTCACGCTCACAGCGCTGAAAGCATCGCTCAAGGGCCCGATTCTCTAAAGCTGGCCACACACACTTTCCGTAGAACCTGTTTCCGACAAGATCTCGCGTCGCCGCGTCGGTTTTCTTCCAATCTCAATCCCAATACGTAGTCTGATATACGGGCTTTACTGAAACTTGGACCGTGGACACACGAGTTTTACATTCAAGTTCAGTATGTCCACGATCCAATAAGTTTCAGTAATGCGGGGTCTACAATGCGGTCGCAACCGATAAGTCGCAAGAAATTGACTAATTACAGTCGAATTTGAGAAAAATAATCGACTGTGATTGGTCAATTTCCTACGACCTACGACCCACGACTCGCATTGTAGATCCCGCATAAAACCCGTATCAACAATTGATTGGTCCATATGCATGTGCATAAGGAAATAGACCAATCCGTTTCTTTATGCATATGGTTATGCACCTATGCAAGTTTGTGTGGATTGACCTTTAGTTGTCTACAGTTCGTGCAAGCGCCGCTTTCGTTGAGTTTTCGCACACGAAGAGTATAGACTATAGACTTAAAATACGGAATACGGAATTGTATATTGTACGGAATATCGCGCGAGAGCATGCTGCGATGCTGCACGCGAGACAACGCGAGCGCGAGAGCGGTAAAGAAGATTCGTTCGTTAAGTGATTAAATAATTCATCGTTATTTTGTTCTTGTCGCCGAATCGTCGCTCGGAAGATACGGGTCTCCAACTCTCCACGTTAACGAGAAAGAAGAGAAACTATTTCGATGGCGATGCGTGACTTTACACTGATATGATGAGGTAGCTTACGCGGGACACGTGCCGCACGTGCACGAACACGCCAAGATTTGATCAATGTGAAAAGAAAGATACGATACGACCGTTGTGATTTCCTGATTTCTCGTAGATCGCACGAGAGACGCGGCGAATGAGGCCGGAAGTCCGGAAGCCGGAACTCCTCGCGAAACCAAAGCCGACGGCGCCGTCTTGACTTGTTTATCATTCCGTCGCGTCGGTGTCGGTAGTATCGACGACGAAGATCGCGTCAACTGCGAGTATTCGGTGGCAATCGACAACGCCTCGCGTAAGTCTCGATGTTTCTCTCGATTGCATTTATCAGTTCTGTCTTTCAGATACGCATTTTTACTGCTACAATAAACCTAATTTAATCTAACCTAACCTAACCTAATTTGAACGCGCAATGCGCATGTAAACACGAACCTCGGCGCGCTTCGGCGAAAATTTTAATGTAATATCGAAATGCAGCCAATAGACCTGTTCTTTTTAACTCTGAACTTCTTGCACGGTTTATCTTTCTTTTTTTTTTTTCTTTTTTTTTTTATGTTGTGTAGAAAAAAGAGAAAAGATGAACTGTGCAAGAAGTTCAGCTAAAAAGACCATGAAAGAGAAAGGCCTATAGTGTATTTGACGCAAACTATAGATTTTCAGTACTGACAGTAAATATCAAACCGCAGTCATTACAGCAAAAATATGAAATTAGGAATTGTGTGTGCTGTTAAGTTTATATGTAAGTTTATATGCATGTCAACTTTATTACGCGAAAGCGTAACTTTTACTAGCGAATGTACGCACTTGTTTTTCTAGTTTAGTACACTCTAATGATGTACAATTCAATGTTCCACTCTAGTTTACCACAAATGCAACAAATGGAAAATTATATAATCAAATTAGAGAAAAGGCCATTTACGATCAGGACTGCATCTTGGTTGTCTAATAATAATATTCGCGTGAATTTATGTATAATTTTTATAGCCTTAGCAAACCACGTACCATTACTTTTGGACTTAAAATGTAGCTTCGACTAAAGCTAGAACAGTACTATTACATAATTAAATTGAAAATTAATTTATGCACACTAACACAATTGTTAGTATATTAGAAAAGTATGGGATATATATAGAATAGGATATAGGACATACAGGGTATCACGGACCCTTGTTGCAAACTTTGAGAAGTGGTAGGACCAGTGAAAGCATGACGCGTTCTTAACCTTCCGTGTGCCTGGTGAATTTTTTAACGCGGTGCGCAGAGGATTAAAGAGCTACGCATTCTAGAATCCTAGGCATCCTAGCGCCTGTCGATAGGCAACCCAACGATGAGGGACACAGAACATAAAAAATGTTCAAAGTGTCTTTCCTTTACTTCATTGCACTCATTACTTACATTTGCGCAACATTGACCGCCTACGTTTTCAAACTGATTGGTGAATAACTTTAATTCGATTAATCAATTCCTCCTGATGTCAACAAGGATGACAGTAGAGAGAAGACACTTTGAACATCTTTTGTAGTGTTGTTGGTTCAGGTCTGTGCTCTTCACTATTGGGTTGCCTAGGGATAGGCACTAGGATTCCATAAAAAACTTCTTTTACTGAAAAAAGGATGCGGTTATGAGAGTTAGACGCAGTTATCTGTGCGTGAGTGATCAAATTACTGATTTATTCCATGTGTATACATTCGACGAACGTTTCGGCTCAGGATTGAGCCATCTTCAGCGAGATAAATAATTAAATTACTCTCCCTCTCCAATTCTGTTGAGCAAGCTTCATCAGTGATTTGATCACTCACGCACAGATAACTGCGTCTGACTCTCATAGTCGCATCTTTTTTTTTCAAGTTTTATAATTTTGAGAGTCCTTACTCATTATTTTATTCTTTCACTGAGTCCTATTACTTCTCAAAGTTTGTAAGGGTCCTGAAACCCTCTGTGTAGGAAGGATATGTTGCGAAAAATACCCTACCCAGGATTTGAACTTGGACTACATTCCGCGCGAGCGTCTAAATTAGTTCGACCACTAATTGTGAGATATGTGGTAGATAATATTTATCACAATCGGTTAATAATAACTTTCGATTTCAGGGGGTTGATTATAGTTCTTGAAATGAAGTGAAAATATGAAAAGTGAACAGATTTACTAGATTTCGATCAATAAAATCATAGATATTCTAGTGAATTTCTTCACTTTTATAATTTTTACCTCGTTTCAAGAACCGTAATAGTCCCCAGATTCAGAATTAGCGATCCAAAAAACTACTAAATATCGAGTAGTAAATATATCGGAGTGAAAGAAGTATTGGTTCTTTTAATTTCGGGACCCGTGACACCCGTGACATATATGTATGTCACGCTATGCTTCAAAGGATTAAATATCACATAACAAAAAGATACTTTTGCTCCTTCGTTTCATTTAAATTAAAAAGTATTAAATTTCATGCAATTCAGTTAATAGGCCATTCACGAAGAATTTATATCTAGTGTGCTTTTACTAAAACACACACGTTTTGATAATATGTTTGCTAACGAGTGCGTATGTTCATTAACCCCTTCGTTGGCAGAGACAATTCGACAAAAAGTGCTCAAAATGGCAGGAAAATTTTTTATCTTGAAAATTTATACCCTAGGGTTTTTGAGGACGCTGATTACGAATCTGAACTTAAAATTCGAAAATTTAAAATGGCAAATTTTATCCCAATCAAGTAATTTTTTGTATTTTTATCCGCCATTTTGAATTTGCAAATTTTGAATTCAGATTCGTAATCAGCGACCCCAAAAATCCCCGTGTAAGACTTGGATGTCAAATCGGAGCAAGTTATAGAAAAAGAAAGATTGACGCACTATTGCGTCAATGCCACACATAGGGCACCGATTAATTTGACGCACTATTGCGTCAATGCCAACGAAGGGATTAATGACCTAGTTTACACCGACCTCTTAATACGCGTATCAAATAGTATATTTGAGCTGATCAGCCAATAATCAAACTAAAATTTACTAGTTATTTACTATTTAATACGCGTATCAAGTGATCGGTGTAAACTAGGCCAGTAATAGTAAGCACGTTCAATTTTATTCTTTAAAATCTTTCTCTAAAATTTTAAGTAACTGAATACATTTACCAAATGTTCTTTCTTACCTCTTCGTCGCGAGACGGCACATTTGCAAGATATTCCTTCATCTCAGGCTTTTTAGGATCGGCTATCGCCAATACCGATACGCAGCCGTCGACTGTCCCTAAAACAATACTTTTGCCATCGTGCGTGCTATCGATGGCAATCAGCTCGGCCTGCACTCTGTAATTGGCTATCATCTCACAGTCTGAAGATCTGTGAGATATGTTATACACACATATAATGTATTCTAAACACACCGAGTTGGTATATAGGCACAAATGATTTGAATCGTAATTTGAATGAAATCTCGAAGTAACTTCTTATGATTTTCTAGATTAATTAGTCTTCTTTGTCAGCTTCGAATGTGTACTTGCCTGAAGACTCTGATAGTCTTTCGACCGCTGTGATAGTACAACACGTACTCGTCTGTACGATTAAACATTGATATAACGGTAAACACGCCTTCGGCTACCTTGGGTATATACGTTTTCACGCTTGTACCTTTCTTTAATTCTATGAGTTCAAGGCCACCTCTGAAAAATATATTTAGTCGTTTTGTAATACAATATGTAATTAAAAATGTGTCTGAATAACGTCTGCTCACCTGCTAGGTGCATACAAAGTATATTTGCCATCCTTGCTGATGTTTCCACTCCATTTTGGAATTGTACGTATAATCTTTTTCTTACTAGTATCAAGAATTGTACCTTTATCAGAGCCAATGATACCTATCCATTGTGGTTTGTTAGGCATTGGTGTAATGCATATAATATCCTGTTAACATAAATTTCTGTAGCAACATTACTTTATTTTGGTTTTAACTCAAATCTCACCGAAAAATTTATCTTTATTTAAATTATGTTTAAAGATTGTTCCGCCATGATAATAATCAGCCAAGTGAGCTCGTTACCTTAAATCCAGGCAACTTTATAGGTATTTTACTGATTAGCGTTCCTGTTTTCGCGCTATAAATTACAACGCAATCCCTGTTGCCCTTGTCAGCCGCTGGTACTGCCAGAAAAGAATCGTCCGATGTTATCACAACTTGTCGGAAGGGTGTACCGGTGTTACTTCTTACAGGATAATCCAAAGAGAATATCATTCTGCCATCTAATATGAATATATAATATGTATTTATTAACTTCTCAAATATATCCACGCTACGAAATTGAATCGAGAATTATATTAATATTCCCTACCAGGAATATTTCTCATGACAAGAGTCGCCGTAGTTCGTACGTTTTCCACTCCTGTAGGATTATTGGGCCTCGAAATGGCTATAAACTTTGATGAGTTCTCTATCAACGTTAACTGTTTGACGTTCGTCTGCTCTTCCTTGAACAATACTTGCTCCGTAATTCTGTTCCAAATAAGAATATTGCCCGATTCTGTCGACACAATATACCTGAAATGAGAATTACTTCTGATTCTATCCGTTTTTTCCAAGCTTGGCTCTTGTTTTAACTCCACTATATATATCTTGAGCCTTGATATAAAAAAAAATTAATCTTCAGTAAGATTAAGTCGGGCGAAATTAACTCACTTGCTGTCCTGCGTGATGCAGGCGTGTGTAACAATTGCTCCTAGCGGACTGTCGGCTAGTTTTGATATTAGTCTACCCGTTAGCAAGTCCCAAACACCCACGCAATCTCTGGTAACTGTAACGGCCAAGTTACCCTCTTTGGCTAAACTGTTTTATAATAATACGACAGAATGAGTCACGTAAATCAAACTTTTTATTTTTTACAAGATTACCTTAACATGTCTATCTGCAGCTCGTGCCTGTCGATAACGTGAACTTGCTCAAAAATATTGTTGATGTTCCACACTTTGACGCTTCTATCAATACTCGACGTAACAACGCTATTCCAATTTGCAACTGTCAATGCTTCCAGTTGAATGATCCTTGCGAAGTGCGCGTCCAGTATTTTTACCAAATCTGACATCTCGAGCGACCAAACGTACAAATTTTTCCTTAAAAAAAGGACGATTTAAGCTTGTATATCCGTTTTTTTCCCCATAATTTATAGTGTTTGATAATACGTGGTATTTATTCAATAAGGACAATATTCTCTGTTAGAAATTGAAAAAACTTTTTTCTCAATCTTAATGCAATCATATTTTTAGAATTTTAACTTGGAATTTCTCTAAAGCCTCAAATCAAGCTCTTATTACATTACAGTTAACAGAACCAGTTTTCATCGTTTCTCGCATTCTTATAAGACACTTTATCCTGTGTATCCTCTTTTTTTTTACTTAACTCAAAAACCGTTTGTATCTCGATATTTTTGTTGCGGTAAATTATTTAGAAGACTAGATTTGATGTTGAACATCGACAGCGCCTAAATACCTATATTATTACAAACTCAAAATGTTTCCCTATTTTATTTTTTCTTGCCATTTGCAAGAATTTAAGTTTAAAAGAACGGCGATAATTTTTAGATGCGCACCTTACACCAGCAACAGCGTAATTCTTGGTGCCGCTGACCATGACAGAATTCGAATACATCATTCGCGTACTGATGTTCCTAACTCCGTTCGGTAACATTAAAACATGCGCGTCGCTTTTACTTTCTAAAAACCACACGATGAATCCATTTCCGGTCGTCGCTAACAGCATTTCCTCCTCTCTGTCCAACTTCAGCTGTAGCAGATACTCCACATGGTCGTTGTACGCCCGCGGCATATCGAATACTTTATCCCAGTAAGATGAGGTCTCATCGCTCCTATATTTCGTGATTCTATAATTATCCTTGCTTGTACATGCGTACAAAGTACTCTTGTCCTTGGTCATGACCAAAGCACTGAAAAAGTTTATCACAACAGTCTTCTATTATTGTGATCTTTCAGCATAATCTTTTGATATTAGTTCCGTCTTACCTGTGAAAGTGGAACGGATCCAATGATGTCTTCTTCCTGTAAGTATGCAAAAGCATACGCGTGTCGTCGAGACTTCCCGACCAAAATACAATTCTGTAGAGATCCAAATTTGTATACTCCACGTCTATAAGGGAACGCAAGAATAACAACCACGGTGTAGGAAATATACAGGGTATATAGCTGAACTGTTTCTTACACAAAATCGGCCATTTGTTGGAATCTTCGGGATTGCTGTGAGTGTCGAGCAGGTTTCCTCGCAAGTCGAATCTGCACCAGCCTAACTTCCCGTAGATAAAAGCGTACTGGTTCATCAGATGCACACCGCACACCGCGTCGTCTTTCGGTAAAGGATTATTGATAACGACGAATTCGCTCGTCAGGGTGTTCAAAACCACACTCTATGGAAAATCATACGTCGTGAAATATCTTTCAATTAATTCGAAGCTGATCTTTCTTAATCGAAAACATCGGAATGTTGAGAATCTCTGAGTTACAAAAGACTTTTCTCAAAGATCTTCATGAATCAAGTTTTGGACATAATAACATAATAAAGAACAAAATTCATTTAATTTTAAATCGAAAAAGAAGCTTTATTGTTTTACTTTCTTGATATATAATTTATATAATTTCTTAGATTTAAAAATGAGCTTATTGTACCTGATGGTTGGTCGTAAAAGCCGCAGCATATCTGTTATCGGGGCTTAATACCAATTGTTGCATTATACCCTCCACGCCAGGATTAATATCCCTCGTCATGTCACTGGTACTCAGATCCCAGGTGATAAATTTATTGGATATCGATACAACGTAGCGATAATCTGACGTTAAGCAAAATCCGAACACTGCGAACTGATGGCCTTCCAATGAGTACTAGAAAGTGATATCGTGATTCAGAGATATCCCACAAGTCAGTTGCGCAACTTTGCAGAAAATAAAAGCTTTTTGATAGAAATGAATGATTTTCAATGCTTTTGATACGACTCTTTATATATATAAAATAGAATGTCTGTATGTATGTATGTCTGTTCTTTACATACTCTTAAACTATTCGACCGAATTTTTACCAAAAATATATAAAATAGAGATAGAATTTTCCGGGGAGTGTTACAGAGTGTATAGTTTTTCGTTACCAATCTTTTTGGGAACCGGTATCTAGATTACTATTCGACTGAATTTTTACCAAAAGTATATAAAATGGGGGTAGAATTTCCCGGGGAGTGCTAGAAACTGTATAGTTTTTCGTTACCATCTTTTTTGCAACCGGTATCCGAAATTTTTCCAATTTTTCGGGAAATAATTGACCGAATGTTAAAGAATCTTTTTGGGAATTTCGAGATTGCTTACTCGCGATGTACATAGAGCCTCGATATTTTACTTACCGATTACCGATTTTATCCCTTGGGTTTCCCGGGGCGTTTTTTCGGGAATTTAGAGATTGCTCGTTCGCATGTAACGTAATTCGTTGTCTTCAGCAAATACCACATACTTTTGCGAAAGTTCGATTTGAGATTGAAATTAAATTCAAATAAGAAATAGTATGTAGTGAATACTATTGGAAAATCGGTTATTGGTAAGTGAAATATTGAGGTTAGGTTCTGTGTACATCGCGAACGAGCAATCTCGAAATTCCTGAAAAAACGCCCGGGAAACCCAAGGGATGAAGTCGCTGATCGGTAAGTGAAATATCGGAAAAGCGGAAATGACTCAATAGTGTGAAACTCAAGTAGAAAAAGTTCGGTTACGACATGTTCAATCAAGGAAAACATTTATGCGGTCCGATTTTAAATCGCCTTTAAATCAACGATCCGACACATTTCTTATGTTTGTCCACAATAAGGATATTGAAACCCAAATGAATTCGTTTGAAGAAAAACGACGCCCGGGCGAAGCCCGTGTAACCAGCTAGTAAACTATATAAATGAATACATAGATTACCTTTAATGGTCCACCAGGTGTGTGCAGACAATGATAGAGAGGAAGCAGAGCGCAATTCTTGACGCCGTCATGATCGCATGCTCGGAGTAACATTCTTACATTAACATTCGCACCGATCTCGGGCAACAACCGACCGATCAATTGCGGCGCGAGCATGTCGGAATGATTTCCCAGGATTGCGCCACCTAGTCTCAGAGCATCTGCGACTAACATGAGTTCCCTGAAAAGATTAAGAATATCACAATTAAGTATCTGCAAATTATCTATAGAATATCTGAAGAATTGAGACGTCCAAAAGTTTAAAAAAAGTTGGAATGTCGGATAAATTATAATATTACTAAATTATTAATATTACTAATATACTACTTTTGCGTTGTCCGAGAAAGTACCTGATTTTTATGGCTTACCTGACCAAACTTTGATTGTCAACAAAACTACACGCATCTTCGAAATCAGAAAGCACAGCTTGTAAGGGGCAAGAGCTCAGCTTAGCGTGCAGCCACTCATAATTAAATAAAACATTTTCGAAGAGATCCTTAAAGCGCCGTGCTCTTACTAGATGAAATGGTAATTCGCCAAACTTCAATCGTGAAACAAAGAGTAGATATTTTTAGCACTTGTCTTTATTATAAAAGATTATGACATTTTTCGTAAGTACCTTTCGTAAATTGTATCGCGAGATGGTTCCTTCCTTTGAGTAAAACGCCAATGGTTGCTCTGGTACTTTTCTATCTGCCACACCTTCCTTGTCTGTTAAATTAAATCTGTAAATTATAAAGCTTATTATTGCTTTATTATGCAATGTTTCTATGATATATTGTATCTTTTTAGACTAAATAAACCGTTAATATTTTATTATCTTAAAAATTGAAGGCTAATTCTCTATAAAAGTTTATAAGAATTATTCTTCTGCTGCCTCCTGACATGAAGTTACATTAATTGACTTAAAATGTTACTTATCATATAACGATCCACTGTATTTACCGATGTCTCTGTATCTCGGTGTACTTGAAAGGCTTCGGTTTGCCGCCGCCCCAAATTCCTAGATAATAGTCCGCTATCATGGAGTGAAAATACATCGCCATGTTCAGGTTCTTAAAATATCGCTCTTTAGCCGTGTCTCTGAATTGCCTATGGTACCAGTTCAAGACGCTTACACCGTCCGCTTCTCTTTCGCTCAGGTAATTGGGCAGATCGTTTCGTATTCTGGTCCAGAGTAGAGGCGGGATGCGTCTCACCGGCGGCAAATGGTATTGGTAAACGTCGTCGAGAACCTTGTCGTCCAGGGAGATCAGATCCTCGAGCTCGGACTCCGATAAGCCAGACTTAGCGGCCGTAATATAGGCCAGAGCGTGGAATACCAAGATTTTACCATGCTGTTTTTCGATCCTCTCGAATAGCATCATTATGCTGTCCATCACCGTGCTGGCCAGGTGCGTGTCCGCCGGTTTCGTATAGCTACGCCATCGACAAATCTCCGCAAACACAAGTTTCACAAAGATCGGTAGGGAACATTTTGATATAGCATTCGCCACCAACCGCCATTGGTAGTTATTCAGATCTCTCCTGGCCGTTTTCATCCACATTCTGCAAAATCGGTGAATAATATATAAAATGTTTCAAAAGAATGTTCAGGTAGTCAAGGATAATATTTTTTTGTCAATTTGAAGCGGATTCTTTTCTTAACAATTCTAATAATATTGATTATTTATTTACTTTATCACGTCCATAGCTAGATCCTCGCCCAAGGCAGTTACCTCGATAAAGCTTTCTTCGGTGTCTATCATCCTGCGCAGCAACTGATAATCTCTCGAAATCACCGGATTCGATTTTTCCGCCGCGCAGGATAAAATCATCTAAAACATACGTGTATATGTTGTTAAAGTTGAAACTTTTTCTTATGCTGAACTGATTTGACCAAAATTTAAGCTATATCTTCGAAGTTTTTTCTTTCGTAATTTACTTTCTTTTGCTATATTATTATTATTTAATGGTTGCATTCATATTTACCTTACAGCTTGGTGGTAGCCTCGTAGGTAACCACGATAATTTGTTACCCTGTACACCTGTCAGCTGATCGACACTATCCAGAAACAGTAGAATCGGCTGTTGGCCGTTAGCTAAAGTCAACAAATATTTGAAGTAGGCTGTAAGCGGCACCAAATCATCTGGAATCTCCTCAAATGACAATCCATAATTGTACGAAATCTGTGAACAGCAACAAAAATGTTTCATTGTCATCTTCCAAAATGGAAAGAAGCATAAGCTGCACTCACTTGTTGACAGATGGAGATCAACGTGGGCGTGAGCGCACTGCTGTCTGGGGTAGTGCCAAGATACCGAATTATACTGATCGGTTTTTTACCGGTCAACCAGGTGCTGCTCGTCAAACCCGCGCTTTTCGCCAGCAGAGAAGTCTTGCCGCATCCTCCTTCTCCGTATAAAACTAACGGCTTATCGCTGTTACCTAGCATGTAATTTTTTATCCTCTCCAGCGTGTCCTCACGTCCGTAAAACACCTGTAGCGAATGCGACAAGTGTACAGAGTAATCCGCAAAAAAAAGAAAAAATAATAATATTGATTACAAATTTCGAAGTTTGTGTTATCTAATATAATAAAACGAATAATATACAGGGTGTAACAAAAAGGTCGGGAGACTGGATTATCTCGAAAAAATGACGTTTTCATAAGAAATGTTTTTGACAAAAGTTATAGGGTTTAAAAAGATCTATTTACTGACTGTATTAGTCTGACTTTCGGTGGAGTCATTAAGGTCAAAAGTCAGGGCTATTTTAAATTTTTTTAATTGGATCCGCTATTTTTTATTGCATATTCTTGTAGCCCTTGTCGAGACGTTTCAAAACACTATAATAAAGCTCTCTTTCGTTAAGAATTTCCTGAGGTATTTCAAAGTTTGTCATGATATTTTTGACATAAAATATGAAATATCCTCGTAAAGTATTCAGTTTTCGATAATTTTACCTTGATACTTTTATACGAGGAATAATGAAAGAAATCGATTTAAAAAAAAATACAAAATTAAAAAAAAATTGATTGTATTTTGCAGACATATTCGATTTTGTAAAATTGCAAACGTACAAATTAATATTATTATTCAATTCCTTTCATTATTCTACTTGAAATTTTTAAGTTCGAGTTCCCATGGGGGATACTGAAAAATTTTAAGTGAAACGTCGCCATATAAACGTTGATCTGTTCGGAAGTTATTTAGGGTCAAACTTCAAAAAAGCCAATTTTTGACAACATATCGAGCTCTAGTTTGCACCAAAATTTCTTATTTTATGCCCTTTCAAACAATATACTACAATATAAGAGGTCCCATTTAAAAAATTTGAGGTGACCTTGTCCTGACCTTGGCGACGCCACTCAAGGTCACACTGAAAAGATCAATAAATAGATATTTTTAAATCCTACAACTTTTATATGAAACACTTTTTTTGAAAATGCGTTGTTTTTTTTTTTTTTTTTTTTTTTTTTTTTTTTTTTTTTTTTTTTTGCCTGATACGGGCGCTCTAATACACCCAGTAATATGCATATGGTTTAGATTAGAAGCTATACCTAATCAGAGACTGGCCATCAGGCGATTTCTTCAAAATCTTGCGAGAGAGAAGGATATAAGAGAGAAAGAGAAAGCGATATACATTCATATTGTTTTCTCTTTCTTTCTCTTGTTTTTGAAGAAAAATGGCGGCCCTATTAAAAGTGGCTCTCTTACGGCCAGTCTCTGATTAGAGGGTTTCTAGTTTAGAGATATACAAGAGAGGAATATACATATATAAATATTAGATTGGTTAGATTTATCACATTTGCCTTTAATTAATAAATTCTATCACTCAAGATAATCAGTTTTAATGCTGTTTTTCATACAGAGAAAAGTTTATCAGTCTCTTACTTTTTTAAATTTCTCTTTTAACTTTATTTATAACAGCAAGCCATTCAAATTAATTTAATACTTTACACACTATATTTCGATCATATTTAGAATCTTGATAAATTTCTTTTTACCCTACCTTTACGGAATTATTACAGGCATGTAGGTGTTGCAAAATCTCGGTTATTATTTGTCCCTGCGCGGAATTATCTTCCTTTCTCATGGCACGGTCTACGAGCTTCACTATGTTTCTGTAAAAGTGAGTGATGAAGTGCTGAAGGTACTCGCCATGAGTTTCAGGATCCAGACCCTCTCTTCCTATCCATTCCACCGTATATCTGCATAAAACATTGCACGATTAAGGTAATCGCAACAGAAATTGCTTATCTCGTGAATTTTCGGGGAAGGAGGAGATACCTCTGCAGATTCGTGCTCTCGATTTTATTCGGTAGTCGCTCGTCTCTCAGATTGGCCAACAATTTCGAGGCTTCGTTATCCAAACTTCTATTGGCTATATCCAAAAATAAACTGGCCTTCCTCAGATTTTGGAGATTAATGTTGTTTATGTATCGCACGTACGCCAGGCAATGATTTTTCGTATTTTTAACGTTCAGCACACCGTTAATCACTTCCCGCTCGGTCACTGTTTCAGGATTAGTAATTATTAGGATTTTATTACAATGCAAATACATATATGAGGTAATGCAATCCTAAATATGATCAAAAAAATATTTGGGCTTTAGTACTAACGCTTGAAAATTTTATTAAGACTAGTGGCCAGAGAACAGTTTTTATATTTTATATTTTTTCTTGAATGTTTAATATCTTAAAGATTGTATGAAAAATTATCTTTATCAACAGAAGACGAATAAGATTTATAAATTTTTATTATATTTTATCGGTATTGGTAAAATCGAGCTATGTTTTCATACTCGTATTTATTGGATCTTTCTTACCGGACATGAAATAATTATGCATTGTATCCTTGTCAAACTTCCCGTTATTAAATAAGGATTGCGCGCCTTTCCTGAACATTTTTTGCATTTTGCACATGGTGTCCCACCAAATCGCTTGATCCTCTTGTTGCAACTTAGGTATTCTCTTAAAGATACACAAACAAGAAGATATAATTATAGGAAAGAAATAATTGTATAATAATTAAGTAGCAGACAATCCATTGAATAAGTGAAATTATTGCACGCAGCCGAAAGTGATTTACTTTATTGTTAAAGTTTTTGAGGATAGACGAGATCGGTTGTAATATACTTGTTGGCGGCACAGCATTGCTATCCTTCTTGTACCACTTATCCAGAAGACTAACGTCCATTCCTTGACTCTCTAATTCTGTTCTTAACATCTCTAGTTCTGAACTGAGAACATACGTTGGTATAGGACGATATCCATATTTCTGTCCAAGGAATACCTATGTAGAAAAATATTATATTTGTTTCTTGTAAATATTAAAATGTGTTATTCTTTTTCAAACTTTGGAAAAAAGTTGAAAGAGCATCACACAATCTACTGCTTAATTAGAAAATTAGATATATTTCTGAAGTTATAAACTCTCGAAAAAAAAGTTTAAGTAACGGAGGATTAAACCGTTTAAATTAAAAAGCAAATTTACTGACAACGAAATTGGGTCCCATAGACAGTCTCTGACAATTTTCTATTTCTCTCATACACAGCTCTGTAGTCATATGATCGTCGGTGGCTTCATCACGTACACCCCATCTCATATCAACCACCTGCAAAGGAGGATTTAACCATCATTACGTAAGGCAAATTTTGATTTCTATTAATAACAATAAAATATTTTAGTTTATATAATTATTAACCAGAGAAATTTATTAATTAGATAAATAAAATAGCGATTTATGCAACAACTGATTTTGTCGATTATCTAATTGTAAGTCGAATTTAATTGTAGTAGGTATATGTATATGTGACCTAAATGTAATTATTAAGTTTACTCGATTCTTATCAAAGATTAATATAAAAAGGTTGAATCCTATATGTATATTACCGGTACCTGGCACCGTGAAAATCAATTTCTCTATCCAAGATGTATAACTCATGTTTTACTATGTATATTTATCAGTATACAGTTAACAGCTTGTCTCAATATACCATATTATTTTCTTTCTTATGAAATAAAGTCCTACCTGAAATTCTAAACCATGTTTTTCTCTGCAATAATCCTTGAGTTTGGGATAGCACTGAGCCATTAAAGTATTTCTTTCCATTGTCGTATCTGAAATATAATCAAATAAGCATTGCTATTTCACATTGCAATATGTCACTTTATACTGCTTTTTGCATTTTCTTTCAAAGTTTTTAACACTAAATTATATCTTTTATTATTTTTATTCTACTATCTCCTACTGTAACTATAAATATATTAACAGCTTACCAGTAAAAGTCGAGCTCGTGAATATCCGCACAATTTTTGAACTGACAGGTGGTAAGGATTTCAATGATCCCGAAAAGATTGAATTAATCGTTGTTTCGTCCATGTTTTGTCTCTTAATACACCTTGATCTCTGAGCTAGAAATTTAAATGAGTCGAAATCTCTTCTTATCGCTTGCAGCAATGCTAGCAAACTAAAATCCGCACTGCGTTTCCAATGTCTTATACATCTACAATAAAACTATAGTATCTCGTGAGCTAGTGGAGTTTGTAGCTCATCATCTTCGTTCGAGTGTTCCATATCACAGAATTCTTACATTATCTACTATAGCTAACATGATATTATTGTATGTTATACTACTACAAAAGTCCGTAAATTACACAGAACATATTTTTTTTTTTAATATACATTATATAAATGAAAAAGATTCTGATATACTAAGCAAAGTGGTTGCTAAGGCTTGTTTACACAACATAGATCATTGATTTTAAGACATGTATATATTCCTTTAGCTCAATATTTGTATCAAATAAATATTTATTGTATTAGATATTTAATATCTAACTGATTAATATTTGTTGATATAAAGTATGTCCTTACATTAAGCAACATAAAACAATTTTTGCTCAAATGTTTAAAAATTGAACTATAAAGAATATGAAAGAGAAGTACTTTATGTAGCAATTTATATATGTATTAAATTTTTAATTCAATTTTTTTTGCACATTTCTGCATATATTGAATATTTGATTTTCAGATCTTCTAATGGACTGTTTATAGTATTTACCAAGGATCTCTCATAACGATCAAAATGGCACCCGATCCAGTAACACAAATGAACACATATCGTTCATACGTGACCATGCTGGCTGATCCAGTTTCAAAAGATGAACTGAAACTGAAGGCAGCTCAAGAATTATCAGAAAATTTCGAGGTATTCAAATATCATCAATATTATTCATACAGTACATACATAATAGTTCTTAATTAATCTGTCGGAGGAAAATATATGTATTTAATATATGTACTTATGTTTACATTAATTATAATGTACAAAAATAATTGTAGATTATTATGTGCTCATCACAATATCCGGGATTTCTCGATCATATGATGAAGATCTTTCTGAAGATATTGCAAGAAGGAGAGCCGCACTTTATATCAGAATATAACATTCAGCAAGTTAGAAAACTAATTTTGGAAATGATACATAGATTACCAAGCAATGAATACTTGCGTCCATATGTCAGACAAATCCTGACCCTTATATTTAAACTACTAGAGACAGACAATGAAGAAAACGTGCTAGTGTGTTTACGCATCATAATCGACCTTCATAAGCAATATAAACCGACATTCAATCCAGAAGTGAGTAATTCTTTCATAATTAATTTATTTTATGCGCGCGCGCGCGCGCACACACACACACACACACACACACACACACACACACACACACATATATATATATATATATATATATATATATATATATATATATATAACCGAATCTCAAAGAATTGTACATAAAGTAGGGGTTGATTTTCCTGGGGAGTGCTATAAAGTATATAATTTTTTATTACCGATCTTTTTGGAAGCAGGCATCAGAAGTTTGACAAATTTTTCGGGAAATAATTGATCAAATTTTAAAGAATTGTATATATATAATATCAATTTGTTATAATTTACTTTATATTTCTTTACTTGCAACTTTTGAACTCTACGAACTCAATCTTTTACGAACCAAAGTATACATAGGATGAAAGTCAGATTCGAACCTGAGACCCAATTATGAACCAATCATTTTCACATGGACTCACGTGTCATTTATCTTATTTCTATAATATTGCTTTAACTATTTTCTTTTTTTCTGTTTACAGATTCAATTTTTCCTTCAATTTGTTAAAACGGTATATAGCGAGTTACCAAAAAATTTGCCAAAAATATTTGAACCACGTCCGCCTCTACGTGTAAAAGAGCTATCAGAAATTAACATAGAAGCCCTATTGACAGAAACGTTTACAATTACAGCAATACAAAGCGAAAAGAAAGCTGCCGATGGTACTGTCGTGACGGTAACTATAGTCTTTTGTTAATTTATTTATTTAGTACTAAATTTACCTTATTGTATAATTTGCATACAGATTATGATTGAAAGTACATGATATAAATAAGTAAAGAAAAAGAAAAATGTGAAATTAATTAGGACATGTCTTATTATTTCCAGTACAATTTGATTCCGAAAGCAGTGCTATCTCTCAAGGTGCTTCAAGAATTGCCGATAATTGTGGTTTTATTGAATCAATTATACAAACAGAACGTACATCAGGACGTATCGGATTTCGTTCCAATTGTGATAACGACCATATCGCTTCAACCTAGTCAGCAGCATCGAAATTCTCCTGGGTTTAATAAAGAGGTCTTCGTTGACTTCATGGGGGCGCAAGTTAAGACGCTTTCATTCCTTGCGTACGTGATAAGATTATACCAAGACTTGATATCTCAGAACAGCGCGATGCTGGTCAAAGGTATACTTGGCTTATTTACTCTCTGTCCGATGGAAGTGGCTCACTTACGCAAAGAACTCGTGATAGCTTCGCGCCACATACTCGCTACAGATCTACGAAATCATTTTATTCCGCATATGGAGATTTTCTTTAACGAGGATATCTTTATTGGCCACGGTTGGACCGCCCATGAGGCCTTAAGACCTTTAGCTTACTCAACACTCGCCGATTTAGTTCATCATGTTAGGCTACAGTTACCGCTCAGTGACGTATCCAGAGCGGTGCACTTGTATGGTAAAAATTTGCTCGATCAAACTTTACCCACAGCCGTTCAGATGGTTTCTTGTAAATTACTGATGAACCTGGTGGATACAGTTAGGCAAAGATCCGATGCCGAAAACAGCACTCAAGGACGCGAGTTGTTGATACGTATATTGTTGGTTTTTGTTCTGAAATTCAAAACTATCGCCAAAATCTATATTCCAATTCTGCGAAACAAAACGAAACAGCTACGGCCCGCCGTAGCGGACAATACGACTGAGGACACGAAGCCGTGTATTGACGTGAATGAGGAGAAAGAACCGCCAAAATCGAAATTTGGCTTCCCGACCTCGCAGGCGATGAGTTACAATGTAGCAGATTATAGAAATTTAGTGAAAAGCTTAGTGCATGGAGCTAAGGCTATAACATCTAACTGCATCAATAGCAGAACCAGCGAGGTAACGCAGTCCAATCAACTCCAGCCGAAAGAGACTTTGATTTATATACAACTTGTTAAATGGGCTTTACCAGCTCTAGATATTTACACAATAGGGCCACCATCAATTGGCGTTCCCACACAGCCAGGCAGACCAGTGCAATCTCAAACTATACGGACGCGAGAAGAGAAGGAGGTGTTAGATCTTTTCGGCAACGTGTTCACGCAAATGAACCCCCAAACGTTCCAAGAGATCTTCTCTGTATCCATAGATTATATGGTCGAGAAAATATTCAAAAACTGCGCTTTGCAAATAATCGGAAGCTCATTCTTGTCGAGTCATACAGTCTCGTCGACGTTCGCAACCATCCTGGTGGAATATCTGCTCGAACGAATGAGCGAGATGGGATCGAATGTGGAACGCAGTAATCTGTATCTGAAATTATTCAAACTTGTCTTCGGCAGCGTATCGCTCTTTCCTGCCGAAAACGAACACATGCTGCGGCCACATTTAAATCTAATTGTAAACCGCGCCATGGAGCTAGCTATGTCAGCGAAGGAGCCATACAACTATTTTCTACTGCTGCGTGCGTTGTTCCGATCTATAGGGGGTGGCTCTCACGATTTATTATATCAAGAATTCTTACCCCTGCTTCCTAATATGTTGGAGGGACTGAACAGACTGCAATCTGGTTTACATAGGCAACATATGAAAGATCTTTTTGTCGAGTTATGCTTAACTGTGCCCGTGCGTCTCAGTTCTCTCTTACCGTATCTTCCGATGCTAATGGATCCCTTGGTTTCTGCTCTCAACGGAAGTTACTGTCTAGTAAGCCAAGGTCTTCGTACTCTAGAATTATGCGTTGACAATCTGCAGCCCGATTTTTTATATGAGCATATACAACCGATTCGTGCCGAATTAATGCAAGCTCTCTGGAGGACCTTGCATAATTCCACCGATCAAGCTCACGTCGCCTTCCGAGTCCTCGGCAAATTTGGCGGTGGAAATCGAAGAATGATGATTGAACCACAAAAGCTAGAATACAATGATCGTGAAACCAATTCTCCCAATGTAGTGGTTTACTTCCAAGGACTGTCCCAGTCGATCGATTTTCCAATGGAAAAAGTGATCGAGGCTGCGTTTAATGCATTGAAATCTAACACGACGGATGTGTTCTACCGCAAGCAATGTTGGGAGATTATATATTGCTATTTGGCGGCGTCCTTAAAAATGGACGACGCCGCTCACCTATGGTACGATTTGTTTACGCATCCGAGTTTTAAAGAAGGCGAGATACTGTCTCAACAAGGACCACACTACAGGTGTTCTGACGCTGTGGCGCGAAATGTTCAGCAGACAGCATTGACCGGCATGTTTGTCGCCGCAGAGATCAAAGAATTGAGACCTTCTGTGCTCAACACTGTCGTTTCCGTCGTGAGGCATTACACGATGATCGCCATAGCACAACAGGCCGGTCTGTTTAGTTGGACGGAGCGGGAAAACCGCAAAGATATGCAAGGTCAAGACCCATATGTGCTGATCGATGCTCTCGCTATCATAATGGGTCACGACGAAAGGGAACTGTATAAAGCGGGATATTTGGCGCTTGTGCTAATATTAGAAACTGCGACGAATATTCTGGGTTCGAAAGAACGGGCATGCCAATTGCCCTTCATGGAGTACTTAGCGGAGAGAATGTGTTCACTGTGCTACGAGCGCGCCTGGTACGCTAAACTGGGTGGTTGTATAACGATAAAGTTTCTGTTCGAACGAATGGCTACTAAATGGATCCTCAATCACTTGTTCGTCTTCCTGAAGGCTCTCATATTTGTAATGATGGATCTAACTGACGAGGTGTCTAACGGTGCTATTGACATGGCAAAAGAAAATCTGGAAAAGATGCTAAGAGTCTGCGTGAATCCTGGGATTCAAGAAGACAACACGGAATTGATAGAAGCGCAAAACAAGAGTCTGTACGAGGTTACCCGCGAACTGGTTAAGCAGGTGACGTCGCCACACACGATTGTGCGGGAACAGGCCATGGCCTCATTACGTCAGCTCGCCGAAATACAGAACAAATCGGTGACAGAGGTCATGGAGCCACATAAGGAAGTCTTAGCAGACATGATACCGCCCAAGAAGCATCTTTTGAGGCATCAGCCGACCAACGCACAAATCGGTTTGATGGACGGTAACACGTTCTGCACTACCTTGAATCCGCGTCTCTTCACCATTGATTTAAACATCACGGAGCATAAGGTATTTTTCCAAGAGTTATTGGGTCTCTGCGAAGCGGACGAGGCCAATCTCAATAAGTTGGCTTGCTACAAATCAATCTCGAATCTAATGCCCCTGAGAAAATCGGCATTACGAGCGCTCGCAGCTTGCTATTACATCGAGAACTGCCGGAACAAGATACTTGGAGTTTTATATAAAGCTTTGGAAAAACCCCATGCAGAGTTACAGGAGACAGCCTTTGAGTGTATGAAAACATTTATTGCCGGTTTTCAGCTCGATATGGAATCTGTTCACACAATGATGCGGCCTATGCTGTTGACGCTTGGTGATCACAGAAACTTGAGTCTGGATTGCGTCAGAAGGCTGTCGTATCTAACGCAGCTTTTCCCGAGCACCTTCAGCGTTACTCTTTGCGAACAAATGCTGCAACATGTGAAAAAGTTTTTGGAGAACTTAATTCAATCCCACAAAGGTATATCAAAGTCCGGTGAGAACGAGCAAAAGATCACCATCATTATAGGGATATATCACAACATTCCGGCATCGCTACCCAAGTTCAATGACGCGCTCTGCAGACTCATTTTGCAAACGGAAAAATCCTTGCTAGTCGAGGTCTCCAGCCCTTTCAGAGAACCTCTGATGAAATGTCTCCTACGTTATCCGACGGATGCGCTCAATTTGTTTCTGCATGACAGTAATATCAAGGATCAACAGTGGAGCAGATATCTGGAGTATCTTATTAGCCACAAGGACGGTAAGCCATTTCGTGATATTTTACACAACAGCACAGCTCGGCTTGTCACGATGCTGCTTGCTCACTCGCAAACTAATTCCAATTTGACTCATCCGGAGAAGAGCGAAGTACAATATCGGGCGATCAAGATCATCGGTATACTGATTAAGTACGACGAACAATGGTTATCCACCCAGAACCAGTTGGTAGGCGCGTTGAAGCAGATCTGGTACAACAATGACTATCAGGCGTTGCACAAGAAGGTCGAGGGTGTCGAGTACTGCCATTGGAAGGAGCCGAAGCACATTGTCAAGATCTTGCTGCATTATTTCCGCCATCAACCGAATGATATCGACCTGCTGTTCCAACTGCTTCGGGCCACGTGCGACCGGTTTGTGCCAGACTTTCAATTCTTGAGAGATTTCTTGGAGAACACAGTGGCGCAGGAATACACGGTCGAATGGAAGCGAAGTGCTTTCTTCCGTTTTGTCGAACATTTTCCCACGAACAACATGTCGCAGGAACTGAAGGCCAACGTTCTGCAGCTGATCATAATTCCGTGTTTCGCAGTAAGCTTTGAGCGAGGCGAAGGTACCAAACTGGTCGGAGGGGCGCCGATGCCTTATCAAGACAACCCGGAGAACGTTGTATCAGTATTTATCAGCAAGATAATTGACCCGGACAATCCTTTTGGCTCCGCCGACTGCGTCCGCATCTCTTTACTGCAATTCTCCTGTCTTTTAGTGGAACAGGCATCGCAACACATTCACGACGTGACAAACAAGAGGCAAGGAAACAAGCTGCGTCGCTTGATGACCTTTGCCTGGCCTTGCTTACTCGGCAAGAATTGCGTAGATCCGACCACTAGATACCATGGCCATCTTCTACTCAGTCACATAATAGCTAAGTTTGCTATCCACAAACGCATAGTCTTGCAAGTGTTTCATAGCTTGTTGAAAGCGCATGCCGTGGACGCGCGTAATGTTGTACGACAAGCGTTAGAAATACTGACACCTGCGATGCCTGTACGGATGGAAGATGGTAATACTATGTTAACACATTGGACGAAGAAGATTATCGTGGAGGAAGGTCACTCTATGCAACAATTGTCTCATATCCTACAACTAGTGGTGAGGCACTACAAAGTCTACTATCCAGTCAGGCACCACCTGGTTCAGCATATAGTAAATTCGATTCAACGTATAGGATGTACCCCGACCGCTACTATAGAACATAGGCGACTAGCTGTTGAATTGGCAGAGGTCATCGTTAAGTGGGAGCTGTATAGGATTAAGGAAGAAGCCGAAGCCTCAGAATCTAATAAAGTGATGCAACCGTCGACTTTGATTAAACGCATGATTAACGAGGATCCGTCGGGCAAACGCATGAGCTCCCAGCCGTCCGGTAACAGCCCCGTGCCTCTTATTTTACCCAGAATGGAGCCGGGATCGGTAAAACCCATTGAGAAGGCTCATGCTGACGCCGTTTTGAATTTCTTGCTGCGCCTGGCGTGTCAAGTAAACGATGTGACGACTATTCACGGCAATCCTGGTGAGCAATTATCCAGACGTTGCGTCGCTTTATTGAAAATGGCGTTGAAACCCGACGTATGGGTCGCCGAACAGTGCGACTTAAAGCTGGCTTGGCTTGACAAAGTTCTCGCCAGTGTGGACAGCGCTCAGCCCAACTACGGTAACATTAGTACAGCACTGGAAGTACTAACGTTTCTGTTGAGCGTAATGAAGCGGGAGCAAATACTCGCCAGCTTTAAGCCACTGCAACGCGGAGTAGGTGCCTGTATCACCAGCAGCAACACTAAAATCATACGTCTGGTACATGGCTTGCTGTCACGACTGATGACGATTTTCCCGGCCGAGCAGGCGTCTCCAAACATAGCACCCAAGTATGAGGAACTGGACACATTATACACGACTATAGGCAGATTTATAGCCGAAGGACTGACTACTTATGAAAAGACTAGCGCGGCTACGCCGAGCTCGCTTTTTGGCACACTTATGATGCTTAAAGCTGCCTGTACGAATAATCCCAGTTATATCGATCGGCTGATAACTCCATTCATGAGGGTGTTGCACAAAATGGCCAAAGAACATTTACACTCCACGCAGACTGAGGCCAATCCCGTCACGAGCGAATTGTTGATTCTCAGTCTGGATCTGGTGAAGAATCGCGTAGCAGTAATGGGCGTCGACATGCGCAAGTCGTTCATAGGCACGATCTTGGTCGGCCTGATCGAGAAGACGCAAGATGTCAAAGTGATGAAGGCCATCACAAAGATATTGGAGGAGTGGATGAAAAACAAGACCACCATCGCGATGAATCAGACGCCCAGTTTGCGCGAGAAGTCCATCCTGCTGGTGAAAATGATGCAGTACGTCGAGAAACGGTTTCCCGACGATCTAGAGCTGAACAGGCAATTCTTGGAGCTGGTGAATTACGTTTACCGCGACGACAGCCTGAAGCTGACGGAATTAACTTGTAAGCTGGAACAGGCTTTCCTGGCCGGTCTGCGTTGCGTGCAGCCGCAAGTGAGAGCAAAGTTTTTCGAGATATTTGACAATTCGATGAAGAAGCGTTTGGCCGATCGTATTTTGTATATCGTCGTCAGTCAGAATTGGGAGAACATAGGATCCCACTATTGGATCAAGCAGTGCATCGAGTTGCTGCTGGCCACCGTCAATACTACTACCTCGGTACAAATAACAAATGAAGATCTCTTGCTACCCAGCCTTACGTCTATCATGCAAGGAGGCAAGGAAAAGGAGAGCAAGGCTCAAACGCACTTTGTTTGTCGTCTCGGTCGCTCTGACGAGGAGCCGCTGGACACCGAGGTGGCGGAAGGAGACTCGAAGGAGACGTTTCTCGAGATAGACACTTGGTTGTCTAATCTGATGGATTCGACGAGCGCCACCACCCCTGCTGATGAGATCACTGAGAAACCCAGCTTGACGCAGATGATCAACAAACAGATACGCTTCATGGAGAATGCGAAGAAGATCAAAACGGAGCAGTTGCTCCTAGCAACTGCTCAGCTGTGCCACATGGACACAGGGCTGGCGGAGCGCGTCTGGTTGGACATGTTCCCACGAATATGGTCCATCTTGGAGGAACCTTATCTCAATGCCATAACGACAGAAATAGCGCCGTTTGTCGCTAGCGGGACACACGTTATCCAGAAGGATTGCCATCCGAGCGCGCTCGGCACTTTCCTCGAGTCGCTGGCGCACTGTAATCCACCGGTGGCCATCCCGCCACCCGTGATGAAATACCTGGGTAGGTCGCACAATGTCTGGCACCGAATAACCCTGAGTCTAGAACAGATGGGTGCCGAGATGGCGGCGGACGGTAACAGCGGTAACGTAAAGAATCGAGGCGAGACTGATCCGTATCGCTCGCCTGACGAAGCCGAGCAGGTTGAGTGCGTCACTCCCTATTACGAGGTGATGCACATGCTCTCGGAGATGTATTCGTTGCTCTGTGAAGAAGACATGTGGTCGGGTCTGTGGCAGAAGAGGCCTGCGCATTACAAGGAGACCTTACACGCGATTGCGCTAGAGCAGCAAGGATTTTTCGAGCAGGCACAAGGTGCGTACGAGGTATGTACGGCTAAGTTTCGACAGGACTATCCGTCTGGCCCTGCACCCTATCACCTTAACGAGGAGATGCTTCTCTGGGAAAGACATTGGGAGCGCACTGTAAAAGAACAGAATCAGTGGGACATTCTATTGGAACTCGGCGGCCATAATAACTACAAGAATCCCTTCCTCGTACTAGAGAGTGCATGGCGTATTCCCAATTGGCCGGTGATGAAGGAAATTCTCACACAGTTGGAGCACAATTGTCCACGGGAAATGGCCTGGAAGGTATTACGACGTAATAATCCTTAAGAAAAAGATAAACGCTTTATAGCTTTATAATTTTTTTCCATTCCCTGAGATGTTGACTTTGTAGCGCAATCTTGCCATGCATATGTATATGTTTTAACATCAAAAGGAGATGTTGTCAAACTAGTAATTTTTTCTATATTGTTGTAGATCAACCTGTATCGTGGATTTGTGACCTTATGCAGTAGTGAGGATCAACATCTGAGCACCGTCGAGCGTTACGTAGAACTTGCGTCTGGCTTGTGTATGCGTGAGTGGCGTCGACTGCCGCGCATTGTTAGCCACGTCCATCAGCCGCTGCTACAAGCGGCCCAACAGATAATGGAGCTTCAGGAAGCGATGCAAATCCATCAGGGACTGCTACATGGCAGAAGTAACTCACTGCACGACATGAAGGCCATCGTAAAGACATGGAGAAATCGTTTACCCGTAATAGCAGACGATCTCAGTCATTGGTCGGATATCTTTACTTGGCGGCAACATCACTATACCTTTATCTCCAATCACTATGATTCTCAACAGGACCAAACGGTTAATCACTCATTGCTTGGCGTGCATGCCTCTATGCAGGCGATTATTCACTTTGGTAAAATTGCTAGAAAGCAGAATCTATGCGGCGTTTGCCTGGATTCTTTGGCCAAGATTTATAATCCCACGAGCGTACCTATGGTCGATTGCTTCCAGAAAATCAGACAACAGGTGAAGTGCTATTTGCAGATGGCCACTATGGGAGGGCAAAACGAGTTGCAAGAAGGTTTGGATGTGCTAGAATCAACCAATATGGCGTATTTTACAAAAGAAATGGTCGCTGAATTTTACGCACTGAAGGGTTTGCTTCAGTCACAACTTGGCCGCTCGGACGATGCCAACAAAAGCTTTTCTGCGGCGACTCAGTTGCATGACACTCTGGTGAAAGCTTGGTCTCTTTGGGGCGATTATCTCGAAAGTATCTTTACGCGCGATGGACATGCTCGTCAGATCAACATCGGCGTAAACGCTCTTGTATGCTTCTTACATGCCTGCAGGCACCAGAATGAATCAAAATCCAGAAAAGTACATTGCAAAAATTTTATGGCTACTCACCTATGATGACGACAAGTCATTGCTCATGGATACTTTGGACAAGTATGCCGTGGGTGTCCCAGCTATTCAGTGGTTACCGTGGGTACCGCAGTTACTGATGTATCTGGTGCGCTACGAAGGAAGTGTGATCTTAAACTTGTTAAGTCAAGTTGGAAGGATGTTCCCGCAAGCGGTTTATTTCTCCATCCGTACTCTTTATTTGACGTTGAAAATAGAGCAGAGGGAGAGATATAAAAGCGGTGAATTGACCGCAGGGAAGAGTCAGGATGGTGTCGAAGAACGGGGCTCTACCACGGGCAATGTACCCTCGCAACAAGGAATATCGGAAACCGGTCATACGGTACGTGCCACGGCGCCTATGTGGAGGTGTTCGAAGATCATGCATATGCAAAGAGACATTCATCCAACTATCTTATCTAGTTTGGAGGGCATAGTCGATCAGGTTGGTTTGAATAATTCTTTTGCTTTTATCCACTTAATGTCGCATAATAAGACATAATACATAAATGTAGGATGAAATATAATGGATGTATATGTATACAAATGTATATACGTTATTATATAAAAGAATATAAAGTAAAAAATTACATATAATCAAAAAATATAGTGCTAATAGAATAATAGAGATTTTTTATTAGCTTGATATATACAAATACATGTATGTATATGAATTTTTTCTTATTTTAATGTCAAGAAATTATTTTCGAAGTTTATCGAAGCACTATAGAAATATTGTGCGTGCGTGCGTGCGTGCGTGCGGCGTGTTGTGTGTGTGCGTGTGTCCCAAATATTTCTGTAATTATCTTAAGTTTATATAATTAAGATATCTTTATACTAATTGTAAGATTCAATATTTTAAGATTTCTCGTATAAAAAGAGATATTATAAATTTATATTTCAGATGGTATGGTTCCGTGAGACGTGGTATGAAGAAGTTTTAAGGCAGTTGAGACAAGGCCTCGCAAAATGTTACGCGATAGCATTCGAAAATCGTGGAGCAGTCAGCGAAGCTACAATAACTCCTCATACATTGAACTTTGTGAAAAAACTTGGTTCTACGTTCGGTATTGGCATTGGTAAATCCAATTTCGCTTTTTGTATTGGTTATTGAACGAGAATTAGACAAAAAGGAGACGATTTTCCTCTAATATGTATTTTGCAATTTGCAGAGAACATATCATCCTCCCAAAGCATGAGCAGCTCCTTTAGCTCGGCGGCATCGGAATCTTTGGCACGAAGAGCTCAAGCTACCGTGCAGGATCCTGTTTTCCAGAAAATGAAAGGCCAATTTACGAGTGATTTCGACTTCACTGTACCTGGAGCTAGATTACTACACAATCTCATCAGCAAGTTGAAGAAATGGATAAAGATCCTCGAAGAAAAAACGAAACAACTGCCAAAGTAATATTTTATTTTTTAATTGTTGACATCTCTTTTTTTACAATGACTTCTCTTTTTTATGATTCGTGGACTACATATTCGTGCATTGTTTCGCAGATCTTTTTTAATTGAGGAGAAATGTCGCTTTTTGAGCAATTTTAGTTTGAAAACTGCAGAAGTCGAGCTGCCCGGTGAATTTCTGATACCTAGGGTAAGACAGTCAAACTCTTTCAAATTAAAATCTTCTATTCTCAATGGATACGCATAGACATAATTCGGTTTTAACATACATTTTTTTTTATTAAGCGGTTTGATAGATCATGGCATACTTTCTTTGTAAACTGTTTGAATTTTTGCAATATCTTCAAAATTGAAGAAAATATAGTACACGAAAATGTGCTGTGACGTCATACCTTATATAAGAAATGACGTCATACCCTTTGAAGTTGCCGTCATCAAAGAAACTTAGCAAGCTATAACTTTCTCAAATTTAGGTTTTTTTTTTTTTATTTTCCTCTCTCCAAAAAGTACTAAAAATCGGCTTTAATTCTCTACATTAATTATGGATACCGCTTAATAAAAAAAAAAATGTTAAAACCGAATTACGCATGCACGCAATGATATTTTTCCATATATCATCTATATATATAAGAAAGGAGTTTGTTCCCGATAATTAAAAATTAAAACTATCTAACTGCATAATAATATTCAGCATTTATGATCTTATTTTTATTTAAACGATAAAAATAATGTTCGATATTGAATTGAAAAGGGCCTGTGCTTTGTTAATCCTTTTTAAAATTTTATATCCTTCAGCACTCGCATTATTCCGTAAAGATAGCGAGATTTGTACCGCGCGTTGAGGTGGTTCAACGACACAACACGGCCGCCAGGAAGATTACGCATTCGCGGTCACAACGGTCGCCTCTATCCTTATTTAGTGGTCAACGACGCTGGTCTGGGAGACGCCAGACGTGAAGAGCGCCTGTTACAACTGTTACGCATGTTGAACCACTATCTGACCAAGCAGAAGGAAACGTCACGACGTTTTCTGCACTTTACAGTGCCACGACTCGTCGCGGTTTCGCCGCAGATGAGACTCGTGGAGGACAACCCGGCAGCGATTTCCCTCTTAGACATTTACAAGCAGGCTTGTGCCAAGCTGGGGATGGAGCGCGACGCACCTATTGCCAGATATTATGAGAAACTGGCTGCCGTACAAGCACGAGGCGCGCAAGCCAGCCATCAAGTGCTACGGGATATTCTGAAGGAAGTGCAGACCACAATGGTCTTCAAAACTATGCTCAAAGATTGGGCCATGAAAACATTCCCCGGTGCCACTGATTATTGGACATTCAGAAAAATGGTAAGTTCCTTTTTTTAATACTAATGATTTAAAACATAAACATTGTAGGTTTTTTGGACAATTTTTAATTGATTTTATATTACAAGAAAGCTTTTTGAGTTCAAGCACAAAATTATATCCTTCTTTATAATAATTGATACAAAAAAGAACATCTCTAAATTGCTGACTGAGAAAAATAGAGATAGAGATCTGCAATCATCGAAGAATTTATAATCACTGATGTAAAAAACTACAATGCAACATATGTATTTTCATCGTGTCTTCATCTTTCTGTTTTTAGTTCACCTTGCAGCTGTCGCTGACATGCTTTACCGAATACGTACTTCATCTTACGCGATTCAATCCCGACATGATGTACGTGCGTCAGGATTCCGGTCTAATCAACATCGTGTATTTCAAATTCGACATCGATGACATCTCCGGAGAGTTAGACGCAAAGAGACCAGTACCCTTCTGCTTGACGCCCAATATCTTCGAATTTCTCACAACTATAGGTCAGTCAGACACAACCTTAATCTTCTCGTCTGTCGACGTGAAAATAAAAAGATATCTTGATATAAACATCCCTTGTGCTTGGATAAATTCAAATGTTACATAGAAATACTTGTAGTAAATCCGATTTCGTTACTGTGCAGACGGTTGCCAAATTCTTTCAGGTTTCACGATGTTAATTCTTTTGCAGGAGTTTGCGGATCATTGACCGCTAGCGCGATCGCCATAGCGCGCTGTTTAGTTCAGCCCACGTTCTAGCTGCATGCTATACTTCGCACAATTTTGCGGGATGAAGTGATCGCGAACCATAAACGGCAAGAAGACGCCGAGGGCACATCACAAGCGCCGACCGATCTGAAGGGTGAACTTCTGATAAAGATGGTGAACCACGCGGTCAACGCGATTGTCGGTAGACTAAATTCTCTCGCGAATTTCGATGGTATTGACAGTAAGGTCAGCACACTAGTAGCCGCTGCCAATAGCCATGACAATCTCTGCAGAATGGATCCCTCGTGGCACCCATGGCTGTAAGATACAGAACATTTGGCCTAACAACACATTTGTGCTATAACAAACGAGAAAAGGATTAAAATCATTATCGCATTATTATTTTATTTTCTTGCCCATATACGTTCTTATATTTTATAACACTGACGCTAGCTTTCAGGAAGTTATTGAAAAATGAAAGATGATAAAGAGAAGTTAGACGCTAGAAAAGTATTATTTATAATCTATACATATATATAGATATATGAATATACATAGTTTATATGCATTATATACATTAATTTTGTACAGCGTAAATCGAAACTATTTGTAAACTGCGAATTTAATTCTATTCTCTAACTCTTACTCTGTATATGTATTATATTGCTTATAGATTCGTTTTCACTATATATAAACATACTATTTGCTAATGCATAGCACTTAATGTAACGTAAAGCTCCAGTTCGAGTTCCTAGCTGTAAGTATAGCTATAAGTAAGCTATATTTTAAGAAACTTGTGCAGATAATTTGTAAGAATAGTTCTTGCTAAGAAGTGGAATATAGACCGAGATACATATAGTACTTATTTATTGTAAAAGACATGGACATTAGAATCTATATGAAAATTGTATGAAATAATAAGGTTCTTTAAAAAATGACGTTTTGTTACTTCAAACAAATCTATAATTTTTACAGTAAAACACTTTCCACAAGTGAGAAACGGAAGCATATATACATTTGAGAAGTAGTTTTTTTTTTTTTTTTTTTTCCCCCAAAAGAATTCTACTAGGAAACGTATATTCACGTATGAATACGAGAATTCTCTTCAATTTTATATAAATTCAATCAGGTTGAAGCTTATATTCTTATAAAATAACATATACTCTTAATGATCACATAAATAATCTTTATTTATAAAATACAACTTATTTAAATTTTAGTTCTTTAAACGCAAACATAATGCGCGTATCATGAAACACTGTATCATGTTTTTAAGTGATCACATTTAGGTATCTATAATTTACTTTATTCTATCATTTTTTAGCACATATGGTAAGTTTGACATTTATTTTATACGTACTTTGACAACTAGGCGTCTTGAATGAAGAAAGAAAATGATAAATTCATAATTAATCTATGTTAAATACAATTTTATACTTAAAGTAGAACTTATAAACTTATATTTCTTCAAATTCTTTGAAATGTAGATATATCAGATGCATTTTCTAAGAATACTTTCAAAGTGAATACGTTCAAATATTTGTTCTAACTTTATTTGTAGTAAAGAAATAGGTAATTTTTAGATCGAGAAGATAATTTTTAACAAATGCCATGCGTCAAATATAATATTCTTCTTTTTTTTCTGTTTTTATAAAATCAATATTTATCAAGTATGATTAGCTTAATAATTATTGAACATAATTATTTATTTATGCTATTACATATAAACATGTAAACCATGGCGCAAAAGATTGCCCCATACAGTAATATTTCTGTATAAGCTGTTAAGGCATTGAGACACTTAATGTACAATTACATTGCCATTGTCAGTTGTCCTGCTAATATAGCAGTACAAGTGCCATAAGAATTTAGAGAATAATATTTGTGTACATTATATAGATATTTATATATATAAAACTGATGTATTTGTTCGTCAATATTATCCATGTGAAAAGATGCATTCTCTATTTTACGATAATTGTGACTTTATTTTGTAGGCTTTAGATTAATATTCCGCAACATACATAGATCTCGCGCGGTGGCCTTGCGCCCGATCACGGTTTGTATGTCGTACAATCTCAACAGAATATCAGTCGTGAATAACTCGGGCAATGCTTTGAGAAGGCAAGGTACCTGAAAACAGATATACAATAGTTATTTGTGTAACAAGTGCCGTAAGATGGAAATTCCCGGGTGCGTTGACCGCACTCGCCTTCGGCTCGTGCGTCAACCCCGCACCCGGGAATTTTCATCTTTACGCACGTCGTGCACACCCTATTTTATGCCGCAAGTGCCTGGAAAGTGGTGCATCACGCACGCGTAGCGTGCGTAATGTGCCACTTTCCATGCACGTGTTGCATAAATGTTATTACCAACAGTTTATCCCACAGTTAATCATGGATTGTACGAATGGAAAAGAAATTTTTTTTAGGAAGACCAAACTCTTGTATAATTGATTTTAACAAACGATTTATTTCTCCGGTAAAATTATGAAGGAGAGGGGCTTCCTTATCGATTTGGCTGAAACTTCACACTTTTGTGTATTTTGGTGCGTAAAACATGAATCTGTAAGTTAAAACTGTCGCTCTCAATTTTAGGAAAAACGTTATTAAGTACTAAAATTGACAGTTGCGTGGTTAGGATGTCTGTTATACCGACATGATATAGACGCACATGATCATGCGTATAAGGAGTTAGAGAGAATCCCCATGCTGAGTCACGGCAATTACCGACATTTCCGACAGAAATCATGTGTGGGATAGTAAATTTAAAACTAAAAACTTAAGAAAAATATATTTAATTTACTACTTAAATATATTTACTACTTGGTGTTGCACCTTTTGTACCTAGAGCTGTCACTTCAAGAAAACGTTCGCTTCTATATAAATTACATAGCTTACGTGTATGTACAAATTGAAAATGTCCCGCATCTCGGACTAGATCAAAGAATAGCGTGATACCATTGAAACTAAGGTTAAAAGAAGAAAGATTTTTCATCCAACTGATTTTATGCATATATATACACGCAGTGTACATGGCGTTGCAATCTGACAAGGACAGATATCGTAGGATATCTCGTTGAAGGACAGAATGATGAAAATTATCGATATTTTTAATTCCGCTTAAATGAGGGCGCTTTCCCATTGGAGTTCGGCCGTCACTCCAGGATCCCCGAAAATGAAATTGAAAATAAAAATGAAATTGCTCTACTGCACAGCTGTTCTATACAAATATCAAAATGTACCAGTGTTTGCGGCATCCCCTGTAGCACGATGCGAGTTCTGTCTTTCCCGCACTCCACCATGAGCCGCAGGAACTGGAGTATGAAATGAGTCTGTTGGGACACCTCGCCGTCTCTACCGGCTAGAAAGGCGAATATGGTGAACAGATTGTTCAACGCCGTCATAAGCGGATCCCTGAGAATGACAACAGACTTTTGCCCGTTACTCGAACCCTGCGCCTGTGGGCTTTGCGAGCTGAACATAGGAACGCTCTCGCCTGTTTCGTTCAGTCGCAGAAGCTTATTGGATACGCCAAGCGCATCCAGGTCTTCCGCGTCCAAGTCGCGTCGCACGCGTTTACGGCTGTTCCCCTGATATGGATTTGAGTTATTGTATTCCAAAGTGGAGAATATACAATACACGCACAATTTTGCCAGGATGGACGACTGCGGTTCCACAAGCTCATCACTCCTATGCAAGAGAGAATTTATGTAAAACAAACATCCTGCGTACAAATTTAAAAATTCGATCGAGATGCGAAGACGATATGATGGACTTACTGCAACGAGTTGTGCAGGTACTGCGGTATTATGTGATTTATAAGATCCAAAGTACAGTTCTCTATGTCGAGATGGAAGATTGCAAAAGCTAGATCCACAGCTTGATCCAATTCTTCTTGATAGCGATACTTGAGCACTTCTTTGACTATATTCGTGACGAACCATAAAGAACCGCCGGTGTTTAGCAGAGATTCCAACGATTGCATGGCTTGTATGTTTATCCACCCACATTGATTTATAGTCTGCCAAACGGATTCCAACTGTTCCAGTATTGGTTGCCGCGATATAATACTACAAGCAAAAACGACGTGAAAATAACAATCCCGAAAAAATACGACAATTTGTTTTACAAAAATACCATAATACCTGTGGGATACCGAAAGCACTTTTGTTTTCGACTGTGTGGGCGGGTGCACGTCGTATTGCATTTTCCGAATAATTTGGAACATTAAACTGGATCTGGAAAAAAATATAGATAAACTAGAATCTTATATAACATCAATCCAAATGTATAATATTATAATAAGAATGAATAAGATTATATTTTTATCTAAGAAAAAATGCAATTATTTAACAATGTTTTAATAATTGCATCATACACTCACGTGGCTATTCTGTTTACCTGTCTTTAAGATTTTCCTGCATCTCGTCACCCGGCAATGGCGTCAAGAAGTGCTGAACCATGTTCATGGGTTTCAGCAAAGCATCCTGGTGTGTGATGCTCATGTATGCGCATAGCCAAGCGGCAGCACAGACCGGCAAGCAGCAAGCTGTCGCTCGCAAACCATCCAGGGCTCTCTTGACGTCGCCGGCACCCAGCACCCCACTTTCCCACGCGCAGAGCAACTCCTTCACCGCGCCCATCGCCGACTGGCATGCAACGTGCCATTTTAAGTTGTTCGATTTGAAATCGGGATCTGGCGAGTTAATCTGCGTCAGCAGATCGTCCACTCTCGCCGGGTCGACACTCTGCAGCATCCTCTGTGGCGATTTTAGTTTGTTCCGTTCTGGCATGCATTCGCGTGCCCATTGCTCAAAGAATGAATCTCCACCTTCCTCCAGAACAACCTGAAAATCAATTTTTGTTAATATTAAACCATAATGGGACATAATCGACACACGAAGTTATAAGGTCTCTTTGCGCATAAAATTCGAGACACGTATCAACACCAAACTTACCTCAGAGCCATACGTTTGCACTATAGAACACAACATAAGAAACGATACATCGAACAACATTGCTTTCGTCGCTGCTGCCTTATCAGGTACAGGCTCGTTGATCTGTTTACTATATTCGTTAAACTTGATGAGTTTCGTGACGAAAGTCTTCAGTTCTCCCTCCACGGTTGCCACGGCTAGCATCAATTCGAAACTCTTCCCTGTTAAGACTTGATACAGCACGCTCAATAAACCCTCCTGGATTTTTGCGTAAGATTCAGCGTTCAGTGTCCTCAAGATCCCGTTAAGTGTCTGCCCTGCTCGTACAATTACCTTCGGAATTGATGACGACGAAGTCGTCCCCTCCCTGCAACAATCGCGTGATAATCACAAAAAAAAGTTCAACTATTTGTCCAAGTTTATTTTCATAGTATGATAATGGTTCGATTCTCTCTCATGTATATACCTCCTAGCGCCTATTTGCTTCGCTTGCTTTTCTGTCACAAGGTTTACCTTCTGCAATTCACTCAGCAAGCATTCTATGTAATTACACGAGTTGAATGAGGTATCCATTTTGTCGAGCAGAGGCATGAACTGATAGAGCAACTCGAATGCATCCAGAATATCTTGCGAGTATTCAAACTTTTCATCACCTGCAAAGATGCAAAAATGTGAAATCAAATTTCCTCCCTCCTCTCCCAGCATTCAGAGCACTTCAAACGGTTTTACCAACCATTCAGATTAGTCACATGTAATTCCTTCAATATCTGAGGCATCTTTAAAAATGTGAAAGCTCCCCACTGTGACTCTTGGAACGTTTGCTGTACGTTGTGCAGGCACATCAGACAGGCGCGGATAATCTCGCAGTAAAGCCGTGCATTTGTATAGCACTTTAATCTCTGCACCATCAGCAGCTGGTTGACGAACACGGTTGTCTCGGTGCTAGGATTCAGTAACACTTGAACGGCAAAGAGTGGCTGCAGACAATGCGTAATAGACTCCATTTTCATTTTCTCAGGGCAGAGACTTTCGATCTCCAGATTGCATAACTTTTTCAGTGAATCCTCTATCGGTACCACGGACTTTTGAGTGCTCGTCTTCAGTAATGTCTCGATCTCCTGGCATTTCTTCACAACTTCTATGTATAGATCTAAAAGAAAAAGTGCAAGCAATGCATAAGCAATTGCAAAACGTTGAATAATTTTCTGTCACAGCACACCTTTGTCATCGTATTTAGCCAGATACATCATCGCGCACAAAAAGTCCGAATTCAGCATCTGTTGCAAAATACTAGCAGGTTTGTCTACGAGCTCGCTCGGATGCGGAGTGAGAGGATTACTCTGGGGCGCCTTTGTCAAGGTGTGCAGGTAACATTGTAGAAGCCAATGTACAATAGACAAGACTGCCGCTGCCAAGAGATCTTCCTCTGGTTTACCGCGGCATGTGATACCAACTTGTATAGACTCCAGGAACTCCAGCAGGCTCACGATGCAATGGGGCTTGTGAAAAGCATCATATTTACTTATTCGCTGCAACACTGCAGCGTATGACACTAGCTGCAAGACAATTTGAAATATAAATCACTGACAAGTCACGGTATATTACAACTGTTGTGTATTGTGTATCGAAAAAATTAAAGTAATCCCTGAAATATATTATATATATAATTAATAAACAAACCTGAGAACTTAACGAGTGCTTCAGATAAGACAGTACTAACTGATTAGGTCCTGGTCCCACTAACGCTTGTTGTAATATACAATCTGCTAAGTTATATACATCACCACTTACTCCTCTTGGCAAAATCTAAGAATTATTTAGAAAACATGTAGAACCTTGGGAAGCAAATAGAAAGCACATCAAGGAAATACAAACGCTTACCGTTTTGATATTAATACCCCATTGCAAATCAGTCCAGCGTTCTCGCCAAGCTCGTAGCAAGAGAGCTTTCAAGCTGCTGGTTTTACTGGTCACTTTGGTCTCCATTGGTAACGTTAGAACACTATACAATTTCTGCCACATTGCAGGGACGTTTATTAGTTTGCAGGAGACAAAACATCCTGTTCAAAATGGGATTAATAACATCAGCTGTAAGTAAAGAAAAGTTTAATTAAATATATGAACACAAATAATTATTTCTAATAACCCGTTAGCATCTTGCAAAAATTTTTTGGTAATTATACAGTTTAGGAACCCTACCTCCAATACTGATGAAATTATGCTCAATCTACACGTTTTTATACGAAAGGAAAGAATCTAGCAGAAAAAAAGCGTCACTCTGCTCCGCGAAGAGAAATATTAATCGTTAAATTTGACGACTATTCTCAGGTTATGAAAACCTGTCCATCCATACGCGACCATGGTGTAAATAGACAAATAGACAGGAGAAGCATTGCGCATAATGGCGGCAGGTTTGGCGGTCCAATCAGGAGGCGACCCGTTTTGTAGGCGCTCACTTTAAAGTGAAATTCGATTATTTATATATATAAAAAAGAATGTATGTATGTATGTATGTATGTATGTATGTATGTATGTATGTATGTATGTCCTTTATACACTCTTAAACTATTCGACCGAATTTTAACCAAAAGTATATAAAATAGGGGTAGAATTTTCCGGGGAGTGTTATAGGATGTATAGTTTTTCGTTACCGATCTTTTTGGGAACCGGTATCCGAAATTTTAACAATTTTTCGGGAAATAATTGATCAAATTTGAAGAATTGTATATAAAATAGGGGTAGAATTTCCCGGGAAATGCTATAAACTGAGAGAGAGAGAGAGAGAGAGAGAGAGAGAGAGAGAGAGAGAGAGAGAGAGAGAGAGAGAGAGAGAGAGAGAGAGAGAGAGAGAGAGAGAGAGAGAGAGAGAGAGAGAGAGAGAGGGAGAGAGAGAGAGGGAGAAGAGAGAGAGGGAGAGAGAGAGAGAGAGAGAGAGAGAAAGAGAGGGAGAGAAAGAGAGGGAGAGAGAGGGGGAGAGAGAGAGAGAGAGAGAGAGAGAGAGAGAGAGAGAGAGAGAGAGAGAGAGAGAGAGAGAGAGAGAGAGGGAGGGAGGGAGGGAGGGAGAGAGAGAGAGGGGGGGAGGGAGAGAGAGAGGGGGGGGTTAGAAGGACAGTTTGAAATGTTTTCGGGATGAACATGAACACGTTCAATAAAAAAGAAAAAATGTATATTAATTTTTCTAATTTTATTGAATTTCCGTATTTCTGAACTGATCTCGACGTAGAGTTTCTCGCGGTGAGAGTCGGACACGGTAGAAATAATTTGTCGGGTAAAGAACGTAAACAGAGTTTCATAATTTTTAATAAATTTTGGAAATGATATTGATTGGCCACACTTTAATCTCGGGCGAAGCCGAGACGGGGCACGCTAGTAAGAAATAAAAATGCGTGAATCATGTAAAATTCTTCAATAAATTTATCTAGAAATAATTATTTAGAATACACGCTGCACCTCAAACATCAATAAAATTATGCTTATTCGACACGTTTTGACACAAAACGAAAGAATCTGGCAGCAAAATGCGGCGGTCTGCCCTGCGAAGATATTTAGGGCTCAGTCACAATGAGAGGAATAAGGAATAGGATAAAGGAATAAGGAATAAGGCATGTTGCATCTCACTTTAATGTACGTGTACTGAAGTCAGATGCGACATTCCCTTATTCCTTATTCCTTTATCTTATGGCTTTTGCCCATAGGACGCGGAAACGCTTGCCGCGCGGCAAGGAGCGACGCGATAGCCAATCAAGGTGTTGCTTTTCCGTAAGAATCAAAAGTTTATTGGCTACCGCGTCGCTTCTTGCCGCGCGGCAAGCGTTTCCGCGTCCTGTGTGCAGAAGCCATTATTCCTTATTTTTGTCATTGTGACTGAGGGCCAATTTCACCAACCACGGTTAGCTTAACCGACGGTTAAAGTTAGCAGTATTGACCAATAATATTGATCACTACTGCTAACTTTAACCGTCGGTTAAGCTAACCGTAGTTGGTGAAATTGGCCCTAAGTCTGTTTCTTTAGGGACATTTTCATGCGTATAACCTGCGCAACCTGAAACTCATTGATTCACATAGATGGGAATAAGCACGTTAGAAAATGTCACTCCAGGCAAACGGAAGTCCAGGCATTAATGAATACTATGAATAGCAGTGTACTTGGCCAGAAATGAACGTTTGTTTAAAGAATCTCTATATGAAATCGTTGGTATTTCGTATGAAAACTTTTGAAGTGCAATTGAAAACCCTAAGAGCAAAAAGTCGACTTTAAGTCGACTTGAAGTCCGACTTCTACCGAAACTGACTGGCAGGAAAGTCGACTTTTTTAAGGCCAAAAGTCGACTTGAAGTCGACTTGAAAGTCGGCGAATGTCCCAAGAAACGCCGACTAAAAGTCGACTTTCTGTCATGACAAGAAGTCGACTTCCCGTCATGACGAAAAGTCGACTTCCCGTCATGACAGAAAGTCGACATTTAGTCGGCGTTTCTTGGGACATTCGCCGACTTCAAGTCGACTTTTGTCCTTAAAAAAGTCGACTTTTCTGCCAGTCAGTTTAGGTAGAAGTCGACTTAAAGTCGACTTTTTGCTCTTAGGGTGCGGTCCACTTGACGCTACAAATGCTTCGAAGCATTCCTCTTCTCTTTTCTTTCAATGAAGAAAGAAGGAGAAGAAGAATGCTCCAAAGCATTTGTAGCGTCAAGTGGACCACAGTCAAAATAAACCGCCGCGTACGTCTGGAGGTACGATTGTGTATCTTGAAACGAGGTAAAAATGACAAAAGTTAACAGAGTTTACTAGATTTTGATAAATAAAATCATAGATACACTAATAAATTTTCTCACTTTTGTAATTTTTACCTCATTATTTCAAGATACGTAATCGAACTCTTGCTGGAGGGCTAAAACTGATGCATTTCGATTTTTTTCATATATAAAATAATTTAATTATCTAAAAAACTGTATAATTACAATCCTAATGTTTTATTCTTAATTACAAAGGCAGGCCATATCTGTGCCACTTCTGGTAAGCTGACAACAGAACTAAAATTAAAACATTTCAGCGTTAATCGCAAAACAATATGCAAAATTAGCTATATAATATATATATATATATATATATATATATTATTATCATAATGTTGTAAATATATAATAATATTATTAAACAGAATACTAAATTTTCTTTCGCCAGTATATAGAATAACAATTAAAGTAATTTAAATCGACCGTGACTGGCAATATATAACGTCTTTCCGATATGAACATAGAAATGTTTATATCGGATATATTATAAATATATAATATCCACAGACTTTTATACTAGACCACTAACATCTATGGACGCACTGCCGAAAAGTTGATGAGTGCGAGATGGAAGTGGCAGTGAAGGGTGCGGCTATATTGAATTAAGTCACTATCGGGTGTTCAGTTGCTCATGATGTGCGTTTATCTGCATTCGTTATTACAGTACATAACAAAGCAGGCGAATGTTTTTGTGTTAAATATTGGTACATGTTATCAATAAGTTTGTAAGTCATGCCTTCGACGTGTAGCATACTTGGATGCCGAAATCGAACCACTACTCCTGTAGTATTAAACCCTTTCTTTTGGACATTCTGTATATGCGCCAGATTGACTATATTGACTATATTGTATAGAAATCTTGTATAAACCACTTGTATAGAATCTGTAGTATAGTATATCTTGACTAAAATCAACATAGCGGCAAGCATCATGGCCAAGATGCCTGTCAATGGTCTAGTATTGTATAGAAGTCTATGATAATATTTAAATATTATTTTATGAATTAAAATCTCACATTTTTTATCCGAACCCCAGATTTCTAGCAGTTTGTCTTTGGACACGACTCCCTGCGACTGCAACAGTTTGTACTATTGCTTGAGTGCGTATCAACCTGAAAAAATCGTATTGAATTGATGTAATCTATTCGATGAATCAACGTGAAATCGAAAGGAGATAGAATAACGATTTACCTGGCCCATGACTTGGTGATGCTCCCAGGTGTCGTCAGCAGCGACGGGACAAATCGTTTCAGCTTAGGGCACACTTGACCCTTCAAGAAGAAATACACGAACTACTTGACACCGTCCACGGATGCTCTATGCCCATCGATGGTAGTGCCCATCCAACCTTTCCGAATGTACCAGACACGCAGCAAATGATCTTCAAAGTTCCTTGATTATATCTATAAATGAAAATAATATTCGATCATAATGAAGATTAATATCTTTATAAATAAGTAAGAAAAACATTATAAAGTAAGAATTGTAATAAAAATACCTTGGCGGTGGATCAACCAATGGTTCATTAAGATGGCATAGCATGGGAGCGAATTTCGGCAATCATTCGGGTTCTATCGCCGTGACACCTCTCATGTACATCTTATTCGTTTCGTAAACCTCTTGATAAACCACCTATTCCGGATTGAGAACGCACGAAGAATGCATGAACACAGGTTTTTCCATTTCTAGTGTTCTGAAAGATGGTTCAGATTGTTCAGAATGGAGAGCTGTCGCATTCAATAGGTCTTAATTACCGATGATAATTAATAACACACCATACCTAACCTGTAAGCATGTTTCCACTTGGCCTGAGTTCGGCTTGAGCCACCGTGCGAGACGGACGTGTTTCACTGTCGCTGGTGTTGATTGTCTCGAGCTTATACTGTACTTTTGATACTGATTGTTGCGCCGGGGGGACTATAGTGCGAGGTCTTGATTTGGGAGGGCTAATTACTGTTGATTAGTTTTGCTCCCCCCTCTCGGAGGGGGAGCGTATTTTTTGCTTCTCCCTTGATATAGCAGGAGGAAGCTCATGAATCCTACGGATCTGACCACGAGACGCCAGCGTGATAGCCCTCTGTTCTCTGACGATGACTTGCAGAATAATTCGAACAAGAAGCAGCGCATCGGCACAACCGAGTACGAGTTCGATAGCTTTTCTCAGGGATTAAGGATGTCGGGCATGGAAGCTGACCTAACTCAGAGTGAAGAGGTTAACGTTAACGAGACGGAGGTTGAGATGGAAGATAATTCCTCCGTGCTCGTGGATGTAAATAGTGATCGCGACCTTTTGATAAACAAAGCGATCCCGAACACCGGTAACAATACCGACGTTGATAGCACGCAGGCCTCCGGAGATTATAATGCGAACGACACGAGCCAGCCATGCGCCAACAGCGTGAACGCTCCCTCAGTGCCGGACAAAGAGACGTATATTGTTTGCGATTCCGAGTTGAGAAAGTGTGAAGGTAATAATATTGACGTGCAAAAATTTGCGAGATATGACGACGATCATAAGGGAACCGCTAAGATAATGATACGCCTCCCGCCTGAGCAATCCACCACAACAAAAGGTAGGAATCGTATTAAGATGTGGATGTTTCTTAATGAGATGCAGATTTGCCCGACAACGCTGGACATGACTAACCATTTTTCTGCCGAACTAGAATTTAAGGATTTTACTTTCGCTAACTCAGCACTAGATATTATAGGTAAATGTAAACAACAAAAATTAACGGCCTTCCTGGAGCAGCGCGCGGTTATATGCAAGGGCGTCATCTCTGACTGGCCGTCTAGCATTCCGGCCCTGTGGGAGGCTATTCAGGATAAAGAGGGTATTCTGAAACTGGACAGGATGCTACGGCGAAAATGGGATCCCGAACAGCAGAAATCTATTCTAGTCAACACGGACAACATTATTATTACTTTTAAGGCCGACAAGACACGAGATCTCAAGATCTTTAGTAACGGCGTGGGACTGAAAGTTAGACCGTATGTACCGCCTACTCGTCAGTGTTACAATTGTTTTAGGTTTGGACACTCTAAGAATGCTTGTAAGAGTGAAACACGCTGTATTGTCTGCGGCGATAAGTCCCACGGACGCTGTGAAAAATCGATATGTTGTTATAATTGTAATGGCCCCCATAAGTCTACGTATAGAGGGTGCCCTGTATTCGAAAAGAACAAGAATATTAATATTACCATGGCTCATAATAATATGTCATTTCATAGGGCGGCAAGATTGGTGGAGGGGGGTGCCTCCACTGGTGCGAGGCCTCTGGATGTCTTTAGAGAACCTAAGTCGTGGCCAGCTCTACCCAGGAGAACCGAGCTGCGGGGTGGGGCGGCGGAGCCGAGAGATACGGAGCGAGCTGTGGTGCCGAGTTGCTCAAGTCGTGTGGAAGTGAGAGACAGGCGTCCCCGCGGCTCTGGTGGACATCCGGTGAGGTCGCCGAGTCACATCGGAAACTACTATGCCCAATTTGATCGTAATGCCGAGCTGATTACAAGGGATAAGAGAGGCATAGCTCTGCGGGCAGCAAATAACGGAGCGTCATGGGCGCAAGTAGCTAGGAGTGATTCGGAGGATCGTGGCGATTCGGACCCCTCCCGTGGCCACGTGGGGGAGGTCCTGAACAGTATTCTGCAGCTTCTGCAGAGATTTCCGGTTGTAAGAGATATTCTAATTGATGCGCTTGTGCATCCTGACGAACGGGGCGAGACGGATGGTGAAGGAGCTAATCAAATATCGGCAAGTAGTGAATCTAATAGAAATAAGGATACAGTAAGGATTCCATTCAGGCAAGGGAGGCCTAGGACCCTCCCCACAGTATAATTCAATCTTCTTATGTGGAATTGTCGGGGATATAAGTCGAGCAGAGATGAGCTCACAAAGTACGTTTTGGACTACGACGTCGTAGTCTTAACTGAGACCAGATGCACGGATTGCAGAGGAGTCTTCTTCTCCAGTCACAGGACGGTTAATAGTCGTAATAGACTTGGCAGCGGGGGCGTGTCGATATCTCTTCGTAATGGTCTGGACTTCGAGGTCCTTCGGGTCTCGGGGAACCTGCCGGTCGGTTACGATGTTGTCGGTGTCAGGACTAAGAATTTGGATAAAAATCTGAATATAATCGCTATCTACAGACACCCGGATGAACCTATTGCGAGACATGACCTTTTGCCTGTTTTTCAGACTGCCAAGAGCAACGATGACGACTCGATAATATTGGGTGATATGAACGCACACAATGTTGCCTGGAACTGCCCCACTACCAGCGACAAGGGTGATCTATTGTTTGAAATGATGGATGACGAGGATTTTATCTGCATAAACACGGACACCAAGTCGCGTCAGGGACTCCGAGGACAGCGGGATTCCAATCTGGACCTTGCGTTCGGCACCAGTGGTATAGTCGATAGAGTTTCTTATCGACAATTAGAAGAGACATGGGACAGCGACCATTACCCTATATCGTTCTCATTTGACGTCCACTCTCAGATATATAGAAAAAACCACTAATAGATTGTCTACCAAGAGAACAGACTGGTCACGATTCTGCGCACTGGTGGAGAGCGAGGTCGCCACCTCCCTACTCCCGTGTGGAGGGCTTTGTGAGACGGACCTCGAGAATTATTATGATCGTTTTGTGGACATACTGAGGAGATCTGTCTCGGTTGCGTCAGGGAGACATCCTGAAGCCGTCGGTCCTCCCCCGGACAACCCTGGCACACGTAAGAGATCACACAAGTGGTGGGACCTGGAGTGTGACGAAGTGATTCGAAACAGAAAAGCTGCTTTCTCTACTTGGAAGAGGACAAAAAGTATCCACGACTGGGTTGAGTATAAGAGAACCAGAGCGGTTGCCAGACGGACTTTGAAGGTTAAGAAGAGAGCTAGCTTTGAGAGATTTTGCGGGGATATCAACCGTTTCACAAACATCAGCTACGTGTGGAGCACGATGCGCATCCTTAAGAACGCCAGAAAGAACATAGACTGGCATGCATGGCCTACGAAAAACAGAGAAGAAGTAATTAAAGCCTCAATTGATGATCTGGCCCCTCCGTATGTGGGAACGGACCCTGACGTGATCCTTGACGATGTATGCCCTGATAGTGAGTTGAATGCCCCGTTTGATCGGGCTGAATTGATCAGGGCAATTGAAATGATAAGGAAAGACTCCTCTCCTGGTCTTGATGGAATTGAATATAAAATGATTCGGCTCCTGCCGGAATCTGCCAAGGATTGCCTCCTTAAGATATATAATGCAGTCTGGTCATCGGGTTTGCTGCCGGCGGAGTGGCTGGAATACCAGGTGATATTTATTGATAAGGTGGGAAGCGAGAAGGTACGCCCCATATCCCTTTCGTCGTGTATTGGCAAGATAATGGAAAGGATGATTAACGAGAGGCTCATCTGGTGGGCGGAGAAGGAGGATAAATTCAGTGCATCTCAGAGTGGCTTCCGCAGGGGTAAATCCTGTGCGGATAACCTGACAAGAATTGTGTCAGACATCAAGGCCTCGATCTGTGCCGGGGAATATACCCTTGCGTTCTTTCTCGACGTTGCGGGTGCCTACGACAGCGTCGACTTCCGTATAATGATGGACAAGTTAATAGCGTTGAATTGTCCCCTTGGTATCGTCAGGTTTATTCGGAACTGGCTATACCGTAGAAAGGTACGTTTCATTGTGAATTCTCGTGAATTTATAATTCGATGTGTCTATAAGGGACTCCCGCAAGGCGCTGTTCTTAGTCCTGTGCTATATTCCCTGCTCACACAGGGCCTTTGTACCGGCCTCCCTGAGGGCGTTGAGGCAGTAGAATTTGCTGATGATGTGGGGCTGTATGTCAGCGGCCCCAGCAGCCACCGGAATAAGGAGTTACTTCAACGGGCTGTGGACATAGTTGCTGACCGGCTGCGTGAGATCGGCCTGGAGCTGGCGCCGAAGAAGTCTGTACTGGTAGAGTTCTCCAAGAGTGGATTCGTAAATAAAAACCTCTGCATCAAGGTGGGCGATTGCGAGGTGTATAATTGTGCTGGAGCTAAGTTCCTGGGTATCTGGCTGGACAACAGACTGAGGTTTGATCAACAAGTTACAGCGGTGAGAGCCAAGGTAAACCGTGCCAACTCCATCATCAAATATCTTTGTAAGGTGTCCAAGGGCATGGAGGTCAATACGGCCCTCATGCTATACAAGAGCCTAGTAAGATCTATTACGGACTACGGTAACTTCGTCTATTTCCCCAGGGACGCTTCACTCCAGCTGAAATTGGAACGATCACAATATCTGGGCATCCGTACGGCCCTCGGATATAGAAACAGTACCCCTACAAATGTTATGATAGCGGAGGCTAAAGTTAGGTTGCTGAGGGATCGTGCTGCGCTTCTGGGGCGTAATTTTGTAAATAAAACAATTGCGTACAACAGAAATGGCCTATGTGATAAGTTACAGCGACTCCTGGATCGTGAATGTTATGCCAGATATCGCCAGCCGCTGTTCAGGCTGTCTCTCCTCTCGGAAATATGGCAAGCGACCCGAACTTATCGCACTGCAATCGGCCCTGCTAGAAAATCTGAAATCTTTCAGGGTGCTTTTCAGGCACATACGTTTAGGCCTAAGGTGGATCAGGAAATAGGTTTAATTAGAAAATGTAGCAAAATCCCGGACCAAACTCTGGTTAGCAAGGTCACGGAATTATTCGGTTTGGGAGACTCCCCGGAAATAATCTTTACAGATGGATCCTACAGTGAGGAGGCAAGATCCACGGGGGCAGCTATAGTTATATGCGATCAAGAAACTGCATACAAGATTAGTCTACACCATCAGTGTTCCTCATATACGGCAGAGGCCTTTGCAGTTAAGACAGCGCTACAGCTAATGAAGAGTCAACAGGCTGATAGAAATAGAGATATTATTATTTTTTCGGATTGTAAATCTGTATTACAGGCTATATATAATAATCACCTCAATGTACATAAGAATAAATATATTACGGAGGCTAGAATACTAATATATGAATTAGGAAGCTTTGTATGGCAAGAATGTCGTTTTAGTATGGATCCCTGCACATGAGGGGATTACTGGGAAATGAGATGGCCGATGCGCTTGCTAAGGAGGCCGCCAATGAGGAGGCCGACCCCTCCATCGTGATTCCCGGTGGGGGATCTCATGAGACAGGCCAGAAGAGAGACGTGGGACGCTACACAGCAATCGATTCGTCCGCGAATCTGAGTACAAGGGCGCATTTTACTTTAGGAATTTTTACGATGGTCAGGCGGTGAAACCATGGTTCTACAGGATAAATGAAGAAAGATATTTTGTTACCTTACTGAATAGACTTGAGAGCTAATCATTACAACCTTGGAGCGTCATTGATGAGAAAGGGTTATGTTGATGAAGCCAGATGTGAGTGCGGCTATGAGAATGAAGATCTGCAACATTTGTTAACAAGATGTCATAAATACGATGATAGAAGAATTGATATGGATATGGAATTAAGAGCAGAGGGCTACCTGGATGAAATTAGACTATGTGTCGTCTCATTAATTCGCAGCAGTGGAACATTCTATATATTATTTTCAAGTTTTTAAAACAAGTGGACCAGAGTCATTTAATTACGTGTGTTATTGTATAGTTTGGTTTAGTTCCATTGTGCTAAATGCCCCTAAGGCTAAAGCACCGTAATAGTCCTCACCCGAGGACGACCGAAAAATCCCCTGGATAAAGCGGGAAACACAGATTTTTGCATAACGCATAATATGTAAAGTCCATACATATGTGCATAAGGAAATAGACCAATCAATTTTCTTATTCTTACGCATTATGCGTTGTGCAGAAGTGAGTGCTCCTCGCTTAAGAGCCTCCGCACAAGACTCTCGTATGATAGCGTAGCGTAACATAACGTGGATTAACGCACAAGAAACGTATCGGTTAGAGCCTCCGCACAAAACTTTCGTATGGTAACGTAACGTAGATCAACACACAAGAAACGTATTAACGTATAACGCCGTAACCGATACGTTTCTTGTGCGTTGACCCACGTTTCGTTACACTACATTGCCATACAAAAGTCTTGTGCGGAGGCTCTAAACCTTAAAAAAGCAGCGCCAAGTTTTTTACAAGAAAAATTTATTTATTTTATTTTAATTAAATATTTTTATTTTATAATGTTACCTCTTTGTGATTAAAATAATTCTTTGTAATATTATAATTTTATCAAAGAGAATTAAAACTACTACCATTTGGGTTGAGTTAGGTAATACAATTTTGTTTTATTTTTTAAGAGTAGTTGCACTACAATTATTTTTCAAAGTAATATATATATTCTCTTTGTAGTTGGCGCAATTTAAAGATTTTACATCTTTTTTTTGAAATACATATCACTTGGGTTAAGTTAGGTAACGCAATTTTGTGAATTATTTTGTTAGGGAGAAATAAAGCTACTACTATTTAAGATTTTTGGATTTACACCATACATTGCGCGTGTACTTGGCGCCTTTTTTTTACCTTTTTTTTAAAAAGGTAATTTTGTACTGATATCATACATTTTGTAGTAATAAGTAGGCAAAAAATTTCCATTTTTTATTTTTTAATTATTCACAAATTAGCAATAACAACAAATTAAATTTTTATTGAATTAGCAAATTAATAATTAATCACAAATATTAATTATATAAAAATTAATATTAGGCTAAAGTGAATTACCCATTACTTAAAAGATTGATAATTCGTCAGAGAAAAATTTCTATAGTTACGTGAAAATTAGTATTTAAGCGAAAATAAAATAATTTTTTTTGCAAATTGGTGATTAGTAGAAATAAATTTTTTATTATTAAAATAATTAATAGCTTGTCAAAAATATATATTACTATAATTTGAAAATGAATAATTAGTAGGAAAATAATTATTAATTTTTTTAATAATGAATAATTAGTCTCAGGTGAACTTATTTATTTTAAAAATTATTAATTTAAAAATAAATGTGCAATTAAGCGACCCAACTGGCCAGTATCAATTATTAATTTATTTTAATATAAATAATTTAATTATTACAGTTAAACATGGTTAAAAAAATAATTATGTTAATGTTATTATATCTATATATATATATATGTATAAATTAATTAAAATGGGACACTCTATACTCTATATGTATTCTATGTGTGTGTGTGTGTGCGCGCGCGCGCGCGCATGCGTGCGTGCGTGCGTGCGTGCGTGTGTGTGTGTGTGTGTGTGTGTGTGTGTGCGTGCGTGCGTGCGTGCGTGCGTGCGTGCGTGTGTGTGTGTGTGTGTGTACACACATATAATACATATAGAGTATAGAATGTCCCATTTTAATTAATCAATCACTCCCAAGAACTTTCTTACGTGATTCTAGAAAAAAATGCTTTAGACGAAAGTTGTTTGGTTTGAAGGATATATGATTTCAATGTAAGTCGTGTCATACATGTCATCATTTTCAAGAAATTTTAAAGAAGACATTTCTTAAATTAAACTTGATTTTTTCTTGAGATAAAAGTTGTAGATCTCGTCGAGACGTTCTTAAAACACTATAATAAAGCTATTTTTCGTTAAGGATTTCTTGAGATATTTTAAATTTTGTCATATTTTTAATATAAAATATGAAATATTTCGTAAAGTATTAAATTCAATTTTTGATGACTTTACGTTAATATTTTTATACGTAGAATATTAAAGAAACTGATTGTTGTAAAAAAAAACAGAAACAATTATTTTAAAAAATTTGATTGCATTTTGTAGACGCATTCAATTTTGCAAAATTACAAATGTAAAAATTATTATTCGAATTCTTTCATTATTCTACGTATAAAAGTATGAAACTAAAGTCATCGAAACATGAATACTTTACGAGATATTTCATATTTTATATTAAAAATATTATTTTAAAATGCGACAAAATTTAAAATACCTCAAGAAATTCTTAACAAAAAAGAGCTTTGTTATAATGTTTTGAAAACGTCTCGAGATCTACAACTTTTATCTCAAGAAAAAAATCAAGTTCTATTTAAGAAATTAGTCGCCTTTAAAATTTCTTGAAAGCGATGATATCTACGACATAACTCACATCTGGATCATGTGTTCTTCTTTAAACCATACAACTTTTGTCTGAAACATTTTTCAATAAAATCATCGATTTGTGAGATATAGCACTGTAAACTTTAAAATTGGACACCCTGTATAATATATAATAGGTAATATATGTTACACACACACACACACACACACACAGACACGCACACATATAAAATACAACATATAATAAATTATATATATATATATATATATATATATATATATAACTTATTATATGTTGTATTTTATATGTGTGCGTGTCTGTGTGTGTGTGTGTGTGTGTGTGTGTGTATAACATATATATATATATATATAATTTATTATATATTGTATTTTATGTATGTATGTACGTGTGTGTGTGTGCGTACGTGCGTGCGCGTGTACGTGTGCGTGTATATATGTATATTATATGTATAATTTCTTCTATATCTTCCACTTTTTGTTATTCTTATGATACATAACGCATGTAAAAATAGAATAATAAATTACTTGAAGCAAGCCGTATATTGTAAAATATATCTAATACCCATAAATATAGTAATTTGCACAGTATGAAAATTTGCTAAAATGAAACATCGTAAAAAATGATCGGAGTTATCGCTGCTAGTTGGTCTCAGTTCCATTACTCCCAATAGCCTCAGATAAGACCTTATTTTATGTCTATAATAATGAAGTACAGCTGATGTACTAATAAAGTTTTCATAATCCTCAGTAATTTTACCCACTTGCTACGCAACAGACAAATCGGTTTTAACTTGAGATTGCATAAAACTCCATGTTATGTATTGTAAAATCTAAAACAATAAGATGTCCAATTGTCCGTTGTTTATTAAAAATTGTTATTCTAACTACAATATATCAACTTACATCAGTGCTTTGAAAAGTTATCATTATACTTGTTATATAGATGATACCTCCGTATACTCTTCATGATTTTGTTGAGGTAAATTTTTATTATTTTTGGATTTATTATTACAGTCAATCTGCAAATAATTTTATTACATTAATTTTGTCTTATTATTATATAAGTTATATAGACGAAGTGAATATTTAATTATATTTTATTTTATTAATTTAATAAATATCTTATAATTAGAGAAAAGATGTATACACATATATGTACGTATATATATATATATATATATATCAATTGTACTTCTAAGATAAGTTTTGTCATATTTTAAATATAAAATATGAAATAGCTCGTAAAGTATTAAATTCATTTTTTGATGACTTTACGTTGATACTTTTATGCTATTATTTGACTTTGTATTTATATAGACTTTTTAATATATCAATTATTTTCTAGGATTTTGTAGTAACTTACGATAATTTACTCCGCGTAAACGAGTGAATTATCGTAAGTTACTACAGAAGTAACTCGCATAAACGTAGTAAAGTAATACACACACACTATCTGTCACGTACTACGTTTATTTATGCGAGCGTTTTACTTCTATAGTAACTTATGATAATTCATCCCGCGTAAACGAGTGAAATTATCGTAAGCTACTACAGAAGTAACGCTCGCGTAAACATACAGTTTGATAACTTTTGCAAGACAGCATATACGTACGTGTACAATTTTGTAAATACACCTTCCTTCTTAAAGATCTCCTCGGCATCAGCTCTCTACGGTCAATACTTATATATATTTCACTGTCTGTCACGACGCGGCAACGGTCACGACTATCACACACTTATCCTTTTCATAGGTTATAACTGACGTTTACGCAAGTTTACGCAAGCGTTACTTCTGTAGTAACTTACGATAATTCACTCGTTTACACGGAATGAATTATCGTAAGTTATTACAAAACCCCGTTTACGCGAAGAAATTATCGTAAGTTACTACAGAAGTAACGCTCGCGTAAACAATAGTATGACAGCGCGTTGAACCGGCTGAATGAACGCACTATCTGCACTGAGCGCAGAACGTACACGTATATGTATACGTACAAACCGTACAAACTGTCACGCGACAGTGCACGAGTGCACTCTCGTGTCAAAAATGGGAAAGTGACACACCAGCCGCCATTTTTGTCCGACGTGGACGTTTCTTAAAATATAAATGTTCCACATTTGGACTTTGCATCACAATATCTCCGCTCGTAGGGCACGTAGCGGAAAAATAAAAACATTTTTCTTTATATATCGATCCCAAGCTATCGATCAAGCCTACTTAGAACTTGATCCGTTCACTCGTTATTGAGATCTCAAAATCTCGGATACTCGCAACTCGTGCGTTCGCGTATAGAGTCACGGTGCGTCTCACACACACACACACACACACACACACACACCACACACACACACACACACACAACACACACACACACACACACCACACACACACACACACACACACACACACACACACACACACACTTTTCTGTAAGAGAGAAAATACGTGTGCAAAATAATAACTTACCACCAACACACAACACCAAACCCTTGTACGATTTTCCATTCCATGAAATCTTGTATTTTGTCGTCTTAGAGAAACTATTAACGTCGAAATTTCCGCCGGAAATATTTGCCACTGGCACTATATCTTGTTCGCACTCTCCAGACGAACCCTCAAATTGCACGAATGCGTACATTTTTCTTATACGTGGTACTGAATCCCGTTGCTGATCTTTTTTTTTCGACTTTATATTACCTCACCTTCCCGATCGTTGAGCTTTTTCGGCCACTTTCAGCCGCTGCTTTCGGTTTGTGGATGATCTTGACTATTCTTCATGATAGCACGCGCGGGAAGAATACGGTCATTTCCATAGATGCGTAGTAACGAATAGAGGGAAGTAGACAGCCAATCACATTCGGCTCATTTTATAAAATCCAGTATGGCTGACGGGCATATGCACATGACGGTATGCATGTTGAATTTCGCGCGTAAACATATGCCGAATGTCGATTGTTGGTTAACATTCCCTGTCAAGCGAAAGCGAAAGTTTCGCTCCAAAACACGGTGTGTGAAATCCAGTGAAAATACGGCAGACCCAGCATAATATTGCTAGTTGTGAAAAAATAAGTCATCTATTTTTATATTATATAGTCGTCGTCTATAATTTTCGCGATGTTTTTTATTATGCAACTATAATCTGAATCCGTGCATTTAAGGTTAGTACAACATAAAGGTTATATTTTTGTTATCCCAGTAAACAAAATAGTATCAAAAATACAAAAACAACAGACGAAATTGGAATTGAAATAATAAAAATGATTATACGGCATGACAATTGAATTTATACTCAATTCTATTTAATTCCAACTTTGTCCGTTTTTGTTTTTTTCAATTCCATTTCATTTACTGATATATGTAATAATCTTTTAGCAGTTCAACGCAAAATGGATCGTGGTACAAATAAACGCAAGCATTACCTAAGTTTTTTGGATCCCGACTATAAAATCTCGTCGGTAGATCCTCGAACGCACAAGCGTTGGAACGAAATATAAGGATCAAATCAGGAAGAAATCGTGATTGCATTGATACTGCTAAATTACAGCAGGACAGCGATTGTCCATCAAGTAAGATATTATTAATAAATTTCATGAAAAATATAAAATTTTTTGGGCTTACTGATACGGATACATATTTCTCTCGCTTACCGTAGATCTATGGAAATATTTAACACGATTCGAGTGAGACATATCTATGTTAGTAGCAGAATATAATTTAACAACAAAATAGATGTAAAGAATCTACTCTATATATGCAGAAATTTTATTTCTATAAACATATTTTCTTATTTCGTACTTTAATACCATCTTGACACCTTGAACTTTGAAAAATTATGTGAATAAAGATAGAATGACCGGATATAAATTAACAGGACTCTCGAAGGAATCGAAACATGAAATAAGTATAAAGACATATTGAAATTACACCTTTGCATATTTCATTTTGAAGCCTGGAAGAATATACAATTGAAATTTGAATAGAAAGTCTGTGCCTCTGTTCCTGCCGTAAATGCCTCATACGTAGGAATTATATGTCAATTTAATTGACAAAACCAAAGTTTTACCTTCTTTTGCATTAACAAAATTTATGTAATATTATATTAAATTAAATTTGAAAGCCCGTATTCTTTATGTACATATACAGGGCATTTGTGACATGGTCTGCTCAAATTATACAGGCCCTTTCTATTTTCACATAATATATCATAATATGTCAACCATATGATATTTTCCTACAACATTGAACAATTAAATACATAATTAAGACTTACAATAATGTACGTTTTTTCTAGGTACTTCCAATAGTCCGCTAGAAATCATTCAGAATTTGATCTTCCAGTTTCAGAACTGGTTTTGCATATGTTATGTCAGATGTAAGTCTAAGAGAAATCACTTATACTTAATATTTTATTATCATTTATTCGAATAAAAAACAAATAAATTGTCCAAATATTAATGAAAAATTTTTTCTGAATTGATGACAATAAATAGAAATTCTTTTGTGTTGAGAAATTTTTTGTACGACAAATTATTTTGTATATCACATAAATATAAAAACGTGTACACATAACTGCAATTGTGGTCATAGTTCTCAATAATGTAAACGTTTCAACAAATATATTATACAGTTATAAAG